>VZTL01023283.1:17446-33664 GCA_013400535.1 Scopus umbretta | reverse complement strand
GGGGGGGGGGGGGCAACAGTGAGGCAAAGATCATGAAGGGCAGTACTTAAGGCATTGTAACCTTATGGCCCGATTTCTCTGACTGCCCAAGCATAAATGGAATGAATTATTTAATGCTTTTCTCAACAAAAAGGTTATTTTTTCAAACATGGCAGCTAACATCATTTAATAATGCAGTGTATTCCAGCAGCGGACTTTTTAGTAAGTTATATTTGGTCAAGGTTAAGCTCTTGGGTTTCCTCTGACTCGCTTCTAGTATATGTCAAAATAGAAAATAATCAGAAAATCAAGATCATTTGAAGTGGAAGGGAAAGCTATTGCATAGAGAAGTCTATACCATTAAAATTTGTGTGCTCATTTGCTAACAGTTGTTTCAAGCCACTACCTGAAGCAGAGCTAGCCCTTTACACAAATTCTGAATACCAGGTTCTAAAAATGAGAAACTTAGGCAAAACATAAATGTGTTGAGATTGAATGCTGTCAGGCTACATTTCTGCCAAAAGGTATATACTAGAAAATACATAATCGGTACTTCTCACAGAGCCCTTTGTGATCAGTAATGCTGAGAATGCTAAAAAATGAAAGGTGGTAAAATGTGGCCCAGACAGTACTAGCCCATTTTGTGTTTCAGCTTATGACTGGATATATAAATGGAAGATGGGGGGTGGGACGGGACCAAACCTCATTGAGAGGGCCCTAAGATTATCCTTGTATATATTGCTTGGAATGAACTTTTGGTAGTCGAAGAGATCATTAAGAATGGCATTAAAGCAAAAGGCGGCAGGTGAAAGCAGTACAGCTGCTAAGAGTAGCCCAAGACTCTGCTCAAGCCACGTTAATGAGTTGGACCTTTCCATTTCTGCCAAATCTCTAAAAGCTATCAGGAAGCAAGCTCCCATTTTTGAAATGCCAAAACTGTAGACGACTTTGTTCTCAGAAAGTATGTTTCTCCTTGAGCCAGCGGTGAGAGCGTCTAATGCTACCAGTTACTCAGTATATGCTTCAGCATGCTTTACAAAGGCAATTAGTGCTACCTTCTGCTTACGTTTTGGGGATGTGAGGCACAAAGAGTAAAATTACTTGATGGAACTCCCCCAACAAGCCACCCTGAATTTCACCCATTGGTTGACTCTGGCCCTTTGTCTTGTGATCTTGGAACATTTTCAGCATCTTGTTTTGTTTTTAAATGAACTGTTATATCTCGATAGGGACAAGTTCCTGTTGCCACTTCTCTCCAGCAGGAGTCTGCATGCAGTGTGCACAGCACTCTTTTGTGTTCTACTATTAATATACAAAAGCTTAATCTGGTTTACCCTGACTGTAGTGCTGAACATTACCCAGGCTTTAGTTCACCTGCTAATTTCTAAAACCAAGGATTTTGTTGTGTTTTTTTTTTTAAAGATCGTTTCATTATTAATGCTTGTATGAGCTCGAGGCAGAGAAAACTTGATGAAACTAAAGATCACTGAATTCTGAATTGTAGTTTAATGCCACCAGCGTGCCTGACAAATGGGATGCTCATTTTCAGTCCATATGTTCAGTTCAATGGCAACTGCATCGATTTTAGAAAAAATAGTTCAAAGAGATTAGCTTTAAAAGTATCCACGTGCTTAAAATTACTTCAGTAGCAAGGAAACAGATGCCTTCAGAGGTAGTGCTGTGTCTGAACTCTTCTTGGAGGATTAATTTTTAAACAGAGCTGAGAGAAGCAGAATCTGAAGTGCTCGCTGACTTTGCTGTGGAATGAGCAGTCAAAACATGACATTGTCAAGGAAGCGCATTGCAGATGCCCCTGGCTTTGCACACAGCATACCGCAGTCATAGGTAAGTCTCTTCAACATGGCAGAACGTACTGCTTTTGTAGTTCAGCTGTTTTTCAGGTGAGCACCCAAGAAGTCGCAGTTACAACCCAACTGTAATTAGACAAGGATTTTTGGCTCTGGGATTTCTTTTGTTTTAAAATCTTGACCCAATCAAAATCTAAAAATACACTCAGCAGAATGGGTTGGGGAGGGGGTGTCTTGATTCTTGCTAGTCACAACCTCCCAGCTGTCCTAGGAACTTGGATTACATAGCAGCGTGGTTACCATAGCTGCTGATCGTCTGAACTTCTTTTCTCAACACCAAACTTTCCTTGCTCTTACTTCACTGGGCAATGGTCCTCACTACCCACGTTCTTCTGGATCTCACCAGAAATTCCCTTAAGCCCTGCAAAGCATTACTATCCTTGACTATGACTCCTGTTGACGCACTACCCCATCCAGATCACAGCCTAACGGGTAACCCTCGTTACTCCATTGTGCCCACAGCAGCCAGTTCACCCCTTCAAACACAAGTCTTCTGTCACTTGGCATTTAAAACTAGATACGCACTCGAGTAGTAAATGTGTCCTGCTTCCAGTTATCTTTAGGCAAAAAGCATTAAGTTTGTTTCTCTTAAATGTAGGCTGTTGTTACTTAAAGAAGTAAAAATAAAAATGCCATGCAACCCTTAACCTAGCCAAAATGTAAGGTTTTATATCTTGTTGAGAGTAAGCAAAATGCCAATGCTGTACTGATACTTGAGGATGAAGAACTTTGAACAGAGGCAGATTCATCTTTACAAAAGACAGAGCTTTCTGCCCTCACTGAATTAAATTCATTCAGCCTCAATCTCTGGGAATCTTACTTGGGCTGCTGGCTCAAGAATTAATGTTCATCTATCCTGTAACAGTTTATCCTTGTCACAAAGCTCAACAATTTTATCGTGGTTACAATTTCATACGTAACCTTACAGGTAAGACGGCTGCTCTCCCTTGCCTGTGCACGGCTGCGAAGCTTTTCTACTGTTGACCCTCTGCTGAGGACAGGCCAAGGCAGTTTCGTTACTAAGGCTTTCAGACCTGCGCGTAATATCCAAAGCATAGCAGCTGTAATCAGCTCGAAGTACTGCTCCTCAGCAGAGGACTTAGGAAATATGTTGTGGCCTAGAAAACTTACAAAGGTAAGTGTCCTGTGTGTAAGACTTGAGGCATTTATGAACCTGGTTTTCTACCCCAGAACCATAGTAACAACTTTGTTTATATCTGAAACACACAATGTATTTCAATTAAGGAAAGGTATGCAATAATGATGACTCATAAGATTACTCTGTAAACAATAAAAATGTCATTATGATTATCAGCTGCCTGAAGAACAGAAAATGGTGCTGCTTTCTCGTCAGCTGCTTTAGGGAAAAGGTTGCTGTGAATTTCCAGTATTCTCTAGCAAAGGCTGTAATTATTGAGAAGGCTCTATAGAGCAGCTTCTAGGAAGGTAAAGTTTGCATATCTTTAGAAACTCTAAAAGCTTTTATTTATCGAAAGAACAATTATACTTATATGTGTTTCTTTTTGAAAAGCAAGTGGAAAAATTCTGTTCCCTTGGACGCGATGGGTAAGTAGCGCAAACCCTGATTTTTGTCATCAGGTGAAAGACGATGCAGGAGGGGAGAAAATTTCAAAGGGAAGTCACTTTCGTTATGTTTTCTGAAGCCTGTATTAGTTTGGATGTAGACTTGTTAAAGACAGCATGATGAGAGAAGGAACAAAAATGAGGAAGCACATGAGTATTGCTACTGTGGCTAAACGTGGCTAAACAAACATTACTTTTGACCACGCTGTGATCTGCAGAAACTGCGCCGCTGGGCACGCTGGTGCTGTGCGGCGTGCCGTGGGAGAGGGTCCTGACCGGCGGTCGGCCAGGTTCGCTGCAGCCCCGCGGGGGTTCGTGGGCTGGGGCTGTTGCTCTCTGGCCCAGAGAACTGTGCTGCTGCCAGGCCTGCAGTGGGATCCTCCCTTGTTTTACAAGAAAACTCGCCACCGCCGATACATGTGGCAAACTTTTACGATGAAGAATTTCATGTCGGTAGCTAAGTCAGGCTTGGTATGATTTCCCAGCTCCACTGTCATAGAACTAAATGCAAGAGCAAAAGCAATGACATGAAAAGGTTTTCTGTCTTCACCTATTTACAGTGCTTTGGACTAGAATGGCTGGTCAGTGCTTAATTTGTTCTAAAGTCTTCCAAAAGCAAAATTGTAACTTTAATAAAATACAAAATCAGCTATCCAAATAGTCAGCACACCTTCAGCTACATTTTAAATTAAACTGGCTTTCTTGCTTAAAATGTGGCACGCTACTTTGATTTTCATTACTTAAACACTAGTTTATACGAACAGAATCAGCCATGGTGTTAGTTGGTTTTAGTGATTTTGTTTTATAAGAATAAAAATGTATTCTTCCTTATACAAGTGTAGAATTCAGCTGACTTCTCAGTGACATTCCATTTTTTTATCTAGATTTTTTAATAGTTATCAAAGGAAAAGAGTGGATGATGAGGTTAACCAAAATACAACTTGAAAGATGAACATAAAAATTATTTTTTACTTTCAGAGTTGTGTTCATTATATTACACTCTAATAAACATTGTTACGGCTGAACTGCCACCAGAAAAAGGCAGTCACCAGTCAAACTGTTCATTAATGTAGAGACTAGAGAAGCGCAACACATGCCTTTGTGAGGTTCATCCTGCGCTTGTTTCCATAAACCATTTTTCATCATCATATTGTTAAATGGACTACTACATAGTAGTCCAAAGTGCAGATCTTAAATCTTTTAAAAGTTAGTTGCGGGTATTAATTTTGTATGCTTACTGAAGAAAAAATGAGTCAACTCAGACTGGAGGAAAAAATGATGTGGTATACTGTATGGAAAGTGTAATTAATTATTTGACATGGCTGCATTACATCATCTCATTTACCTACTTTGGGGCTAGAAAGGTAAATTTTGAATGATCCATATTATGGGACTTTGAACTATGCTCTATCCTACATTGAAAAAAATCCTCTTTATTTAACTAGCTGTTCTCTACTGTAAAAAAACAAAAACAAAACAAAACAAAAAAAAAACCCCAACAAACAAAACCCTGAACATGAGCGCAGAGGTATGAAAGGCACCTAAGTTAAAAATCCTGAGTGACTACTTCCAAAGAAATGTGGAATAGTCAAAATACTGTTTCTCACACAAATATTAGAGGTTAGTGTGACGTTCATTGTACAATTGCCAGCTACTCACAAATGTTTAACAGCGTGTATAAAGTAATTGAGAGGAACTGTGCCCATAATAAGGTAGATGATACCAAGCCCTGTTCTTCTATCGTCTTTATTATTTCACAATGGCAGCGATGACTTGCAAAATAACTGCTTAATTACCTCTCCTCAGCTATAGAAAGTTTTTCCTGTATTCTGATAACATGAATGTACTATGAAGCTTTCCCCCCCCCACCAGCAGGGAAAAATACCTTTAAAGGACTCAATATTAAAAAGGTATTTCAACAGTGACGGTCATAATCTTGTCTACATCTATTAAATTGTCTTTTTTTCTTTTTATTCTGCATGAAGCCAATCTAAGTCACTTGTTAACACACCGGGAAGGTAGAGTCAGAAGGAAACCCATCATATGTGTACTCATTAGATTCCATCAATTTCCTACTATTCTGAAAACTGTGGAGCGGTGAGGAGGGGAAGGTCTTCAGCCTTTAGTAGAAGACGCTATTATATAATTAACATATATCTTGATGATTTCTAGACCCTCCAAATCATCAAAGACTAGGCTCAGATTGATATTCTCAGGAAGTCTTAAGGACAGTAGTAGTCATCCAGAATACATTCCTCCTTCAGAAGGTCTTTTTTGGAGCTGGCAAGGATGGAATTAAGAGCAGCATTTCAGCGTTTTCAGTAGAAGTTTGTAGTTCAGTAGTAGTAGTAGTTTCAACACGAGTGAGAAAAAGATACCCGCAACATACCCTATGAGGCTCTGATGAAGGGCCCGCGGCGGTGTGCAGTGGCCTCCCCCCGCCCCTTTTGCCCATCAGATCTACCTGGATTGCTTCTGCCCGTGCCTGACTGACCGTTTCTGCTGCAGCACTTCATCAAGGGTTTCCTGTTTGTCCTGCAGCAGGCGCTGGAGGTGCTTCATTTCTTGCTGGTACTGAGCAGTCTTCCCAGCAAATTCTTTCTCCTGCTCAGTCATCTTGAGACTGATATCCCCAAGCTTCCCAGCTGCCTTCTTTTTATATACCTGTAAGGGTTAAAGTTAATATGAAAAATGTGATTAAAGGAGAAATAAGGACAACTCACTACCAACAAAGGAAAGAGATACTCATTTGCAGGTTGATCTTTACATCAGTGCTGCCTTGCTTACATATGTCAGGTAGGTTGCATTATGGTTTTTTACCTATTTGTTAATTTGAAGGTATGACACTTGTACTTTGTTCTCCATATAAAACCAGTGTGTACAGTGAACACCATACCGTATGTTTGAATGAAAAGAATTAGCTGAAAAAAAATGGGTTGGTTTTCCAAGATGCAGAGCTACACTTTATAGCACACATTGCTTACCACTCGTCCAACAGTCATATTTATCAATGCATACCATGAAAAACTGTTTGTGTTCGGTCAGCTCTTTAACCTTAAAAAGGAAGAAAAGAGTCGCTTCATGTTTTAAAAGATCTTGCTGCTTCACATAATAGTTCAGTGGAGCGCAAGTGATTTTTTGCTTATTAGCAATAATAACCAGATACATTGGTCTAATCTCAAAAACAGGAAATAATTTTTGTACAAAGTGATTTTGCTTTTTGAAATAACTTCCCCATTAAATTCCATAAGCACACGAGGAATTGAAAAATCAGGCTTGTATATTGTTACGTGTTTCTACATGCTGCTGCTCTTGACAAAAACAACAGGTTTTATCCAGTATTAGCTTTTTTCCCCTCATGATTACAAACAGAATGTTTAAACTGTTATTGTGTCTGCAGAATGCGATGTTTTATATGGGCCACAGGACAGAGTTTTGGGACAGAAGGACCTCCTTTAATAAGACTGCAACCTATTGAAGCTTTGAAAATGCTGCTATTTATGTCTTGCTAATATAAAGCTTTATCTAAGGTGTTAACCACTACAGTTTTATCTTCATCTGAATCAGAGCAGAAAGTTTTCAGTATGCCTTCTGGAGGAAGGAGAGAAAAAAGGCATTTTGGGGTATATGCTGCAAGCTACATAATCCTTTCCACAAACTGTTGCCTTTCTTGCTCTTGTAAAATATGCCATGTTGGAGTTTCATTTTCAGGAGGTAATAGGATAGTGATAAATAATCATATTCACCTCGAAAGTTAGTCATTCAGTATTTAAGGCTGATTTTTATAGGGTTTTTTTTTCCTAGCTTTTCACTGTCAGTGCTAAGAAAAGATTAGAAGCCTGCAAATAACTAGTCGCATCACTCAGCTTTTTAGATTCCCAGGGAAGTCTTCAAAATGCAGAGTTAGATGCTTGTGCTTGTAATGCTATGGGAGGATAAAGGCAAACGCATTCCTTCTGGGCAGAGGGTTGCCTAGAGCCAGCCTAGAGGAAGCGCAGAGCACAGGCGAACGGCTGAACTTTCACCTCTGTCAGTACACGCCGCCTCCTCTAGCTCCAGACCCAAAACCTCTCTGCAGGGCAGCTGCCCATAACTATTTCAGAGAACTAGAGAGAACTTCCTCTCTCACATAAAAGCCTGATAAAGCAGGCAATAATATTGGTGAAACCCTTTTTTTTTTTTAACCTAGCGGTCATTGATCATCCAGCTAGTGGGAAGCCCGTGTTTCAAGGTGCACCCTGCCTGAGAGAGTTCAAGCCTGCGGCTCCCGTGTATCCCATGGCTGCTATCCCATGGCTGCCTCTGACGGCTCGGCACGCCTGCTCTTCGTTTGCCAGCTGACGCTGGTGTCACGTGCAGAATGGTTTCAAAATCAATGGGGCACAAAGGGCAAAAGTGCCCCATTTTCTGACCTAATGACTCGGGCATGAAACTAGATATGAGGGATACATAGTTCTGATCTTGCCCCTACGACTGATCGTAACTAAGTCTATTTAAAAGCTCTCTCAGCAGAACTTCAGCAGGATGGGTGAAGAGGGCCTAACACTTGCCTGTGGGAGCCAGAGTGGGTCGGGGTGGTTCTGGGCATGCCGACAGGCACAGCTGCTGGCACTTACAGATCCTTTGCAGCAGGCCACTACCTTTGAATTGCTCAAGACAACCTCCTATGAATTTTCTCTGAAGTGAAGCAGGTAGCAGTAAGCAGACTGGTGGAGACAACAGTTTTCAGGAAGAGGATGATAACACGTAGCTGGAAGTGGTAGTATTTTCCTCTAGAGCTGAAAAGGGTAGTCTGCCCAAGGTCATGGCATCACGGGTATATAGTAAGCACCCAAGATGAGGAACGGTCACGGATGCAGCAGCTGGCACTGAAGAGGACATAATTTATAGTCTTCTAAAGTAGTTTCAGGAAGGTATACTCCTGGGCACCTTAACTCTCTTACATCTCATGGACTGAATTACAAACTGGAAATTGGATAATTCTGGATAGAGAGCCAACAAAACATTATTTCTACCAATGTAGGCTGCTGGCCATGATTGTAATGATCTGGTCCTAAGATCCTTGCTGAGGCAACAAAGCTACTTGCTGTCAATCATGTATTGTTCTCCTATCCTTTACCAGTAAAAATTAGTATCATCCCTTCCAAAAGAGATAAATCAAAGTACCATCTGAAGAAAACTGTCTCACTGTCTCTATAAAAAGTGTGAGAACTGTGATCCTGACAACATAGCACTGTAATGGGAACCCTGATGAAATTTTTACTGGGTGCTATGGAACATTGCCAGCTGTCTCCCATGACAACTGAAACCTTCTAAAATGCATTAGTTAAGATCGCAGTTATCTTCAGGGCTGTGTAAAAAGTCATATACTGGGGGGGAGTCCTTTTTCAGGAGTAGACAAGGACAATGTTTATACCTATAACCTTCCCAGTAAACTTGGATGTGACAGATGAAAAGTGACAGCCTATATTTTCAGAAGTTTTAGTGAAATAATGTCTTCTGTCAGACAGTATCATGGTGTTAACAGAAAAACACTTCCTCACAAACACTAGATTTCTGGTCTGTTAAGGGTTTGTTTCTGTTTCTTAAAGCCTCTATTCAGTCTCTGCAAAAAGTGTGTGGGTAAAATGCAGAAACTTTTAAATTCAAAAGCCAACAAAATGAAGAAAATGTTCAGCTATAGTTGAGGTATTATGTGCCACAATAAATAAGCCTCTTTATTTGCAAGTTGATATGAAACAAAAAATGAAGGGTAAACAGTTGGGAAATCAATTAAAAAGTGAAAAGCTGTTTATGCTGGAGAAACTTTAAAACTGTATCTCCAAAGGTATGAGATAGTTGTCTGTGTACATGACCTGCTTTGACAAAAAATAAACCAGTATTAGGAAGACAGAACTGACTGTATTTTAGAGACATAAGATAAAATTGACACACAAAAAGGAAACTGAAATTTCTATTACTTGAGTCTTACTTTTATTCATGAGCACCATGACCATAAAACACTTTGCAAACTAATCCAATATTGTGAAATAAATTTAAAGCTGGGATTATCTTAAAATTTAATAGCTCACTAGAGAAACTGCTTTATACAGCCTACTTCCTTATTCTTATCTTACTCTATTCTGTAACCTATTCTTATCTTATTCTATTTCGGTAACCTACTTATCTTTAACCTATTTCTATCTTAATTCTCTTCTCCTACCCTAAAGAGGGGTATGACAAAGTATTCTATTCCCATATGGAATAGAACTTGCATAAATACAGGAGAAGTCTTGAGTTTACTTGGTTAATCTTCCCTCTGGTTTTTGAACTTGCAGGTTGAACTTGTCAAATTTTAAAGATCTCTCTAACCAGGAAGGCTAGAACCTTCTTTTTAAGAAATTGGGGGGTTTTCCTGGTAATAGCAAGCTTTTGAGAGCTGAGAGAAGATTTGGCAATGCTGAACTTCCATTTTCTGAGCAACACAAGAAGTGACTTAGTTTTATTAATTTTTTGAAATGAGCACTGCTACAATAGTAGGACAGATGAACAACTCAAATATTGGGCTGTAGCATCGAGGCAACATTTAGGAAATATTTGCTGTTGTTACATTGCAGGTGTATCCTAAAAGATTCAAAAAACTTAACCTGAAGTTTTAAAAAGTACTTAAGCATGCTAATGCTAAACGTTTACTCTTAATTCCGTTGCTTTATAAAATGCCACCACTCTGCTGGCAGAGATTTTCTAGCCTCTGCCTCCTCAAGCTCTAATAACAAAGTAACTTGCTAAACTGTCTTGCTATATGCAGTTTCTTCTACCTCAAGAAGGTACAAGTAGATCTCGGATGTGGTAGCTTAATACTTTGGAACAAAAATCCATTAAAAATACATAAATTAGTGATCAGCTGTCATGTGCAATCTCTTATTTTACAGATTACGCATTGGCAGCAGCTATCAAATCAAATTTCTGTAGTTGTTATTGTACAACTGAAGGGTTGTTTAAAAATAAAAAAACACATAAAACCCACCAAACTAAACGACCAAACACAAAAAAACCCCGTAATTCTATTGCTATTAGGAATAGTAATTATGCAAAATCCTGCTATAGAAAATGTGACTTTTTAGTTTGTTGTTGTGTACAAATTGGAGGCTTTGATTTAGCTCATCACTTTGGTATCTAGTTACCAATTTGGAATTTTCTACATACAATGTAGAAAGTGTACTTTAGAGGGACTTAGTGTGGTCATTTGTTCTTATTCAGAAATTGTCTATCTGAATCTATTATTTGGCTTGGAACCCCCAAAAACATTCTAGCAGGAACCTAGCACTACTTTTTTGAAAGAATCTTGGAGTTCATAAAACTGCTGTCTGTGCTTAAGAAATTTGCCTGCAGGATCTTTACCTGTGAGTGGCTGTTCTTTTTAAAAGGTTCACGGAACCAACACACAAAACTTAATAAACTAAAATAATCATCCTGGAAGAACAGCATACAGGGGGAAAAAAAAGGTGTATTTATATAAGTTTTTTGTTTGGTAAGGGCTCATGCCTTTGCTCAACTCTGGAAACAGGCAGGGCAATTCTTAAAAGTCTTAGAGGGGTTACCTTTTGCAACTTTGGGTGTTTGTTAACTTTTGGGGTTTGTCACCATTACATGACTCTACTGCAGTTAGAGGCCGTTCTGATCGTGACAGAGAGGGAAATGGCAAACTATGCTCTTTCATTTCCGATTCTTTGGAGCGTGCACTGAAATAATGCATTCCTCCATTTCCCACCCGCTGCTCCAACAGGACTGACTGAGACAAAAGCCACTTGCCGGAGATGAAAGCGTGTTTCTGTGGAGACCAAATGTGACTTCTAGCTGCTGGTCATCCTCACAGACATGACTCCAGAGTTAAGCACAGTGATTTAGATGAAGCAAGGAAAAATTAATCTGCTGTGAGAGAGACAGTGTCTGTTGGTAACTAAAGCATATTAGAAAATACCTTTCAATACACTGAAATAGCTTTTAGTAGGGAAGTTTACGATACTACCCGATATGCGCAAAACAAGCCACATGCAGTCCCACAGGGTAGGCGCCGTGCTAGCGTGCCGTCTAGTCTCCTAGGAGGACCTTGTTTCCTGGGCTCACTGCAGAGATCTTGGGAATAGGTGATTTTGTAGCAATGATGGAGAGATAGGTTCTACTAAGCAGTGGTCCGAATGCCTGAGATACACGGCCAAAATTGCTGGGGATATTCTGGGATATCTCTTCTCCAATTTGTAGCAGTACTCTTGTATGAATGCCAGAGTATGCAAATAGTCTACCTGTAAGTTCACAGTTATGGCTAAGTGGAGAAGGATGAGGAAACTGAAACAGTTTCAGACAAAAGCCAGAGTAAATTTGGGGCACATCTCTCTCTCCTGCACATACAGACTCTCTCATGTGTGTGAAAACAAAACCTGGAGGAAAGAACACTTGTTCCTCATGTTTCCTTATCAGTAAGATGAATGTGTTTCCTTTCAATTTTCATTAAAATTCCTGTTTTCTATGTAAACACTGTTAATTCTGGGGAATAAGCCACCTAATATACCAAATAGTGACATATACTTACAAGACTCATTTAGGGATTCTTTGTATACCTCAGCTAACATCACAAAGTTTGAAAGATCTTGAACGTGTCCTGGAATGAAGGGAAAATAGGTGTTGCTATACATATACATATATGTATACATATATATGTATACTATACATATAGTATTATACGCTGTACTACCTGGGCCCTTGCATTTCCCAATTGGTAATTTGGGACAAAAATGTGGGTGCATATTCTATCAGATATTATCCTACCAGATAATTAAATAACCTGGAAAAAAGGTAGTTCTGTGGGTTTTTTTGGTTGGTTGGTTTTGCTCAAAGTCTGCATGTAAGGAGGAGACAGCCGCCTATATTGATAACGGGGGGATGAGCAGGCGCAAGGGAGACGGACTTTAACCCCTGTTCCTCTGGCAACTTCGTATACAATAAAAATTTGGGCATAAGGGTTAATCTGCTATTCTCGTGTTTTGTTTCAGAGATCTTCCTTTTTTTGATTATGATTACAATCTCTATATAAAAACTTTAAATGTTTAAATACAGTTATCTGCTATTCTATGATGGTCATGATGCAAAGAATAAATTTTTGCATCTTCTCAAGAGACAGAACCCTCCTCTCCCCCTCCCTCAAGTTCCCTCCATGTTAACAAGTGACATCCTGGACCTCCTGAAGTTAGTGGCAGTGCTCCTAATGGTCTGTTGTTGTACCCAAGACTGAGAGCAGGTATGGCTAGAAAATGGTTATGGAAAAATTCCAGGAAGGTGGATCCTTTTCTAGGTAGGCGCTGAATGACTGCTGAGAACAAGCCTCAATCCAAATGTATTATGTATGTATTATGATGACAAAATGAGTATGGCATTAAGAACAAAAGTATGTCTTCTAAAGGTTGAATGCAGAGAAAAAAGCCAACAAAACAACCCGCTGAAAAGGTCATTGCTATGCTAACCTTTCATACGGAAATCGTTGGGGCGAGAAAAGGAAATAAGATATTTTAACCTCTTCTTGTACATAAAAGCTGCTCTGTACGTAGTAATTTGCTAGTTCTGTCTTGATACTTAATTCAATAGAACAGAATAGTTCAATTGGAGGGGACCTGTAATGATGATGCAAAAGCAGATCTAAGTGTATCATTTCACTTCAGTAACAAAAAGTTTCTTGTGTCAGGGACTCTCACAATTATTGCTGACAGCATATCAGCTCCTAAATACAATAGTGATTATATGGGTTTTATAGGTAGTTTCCTTGGCTGTATCTTCTCCAGGGACAGGATGCAAATTAGTAAGTACAGTCTTCCCTTTCTGCCAGAAGGACCATGATTAGATACTGCCAAAACAGGGTGGGAAAAAAGAAGTAACCAATTCTAATGTATTCTACTCCAGTCTTACTAAAAAGTACACAGAGCAGATGTTAATTAAGTTGCCTTTGACAACTGATGCCTGTAGATACAAAAAGAGGAGAAATGCTGCTTTTTATAAATATACAGGAAGATAGATTTACAGAGCCAACCATAAAAAACCTACATGCTGAAACTAAAAACGTTTCAGTGGGCCAGGCATACGCTCAGAATAATGAAAGCAAGACAGCTACGCGTCTCTTGGATGTTCTGAGGTGTTCAAACATCTCGGTGAAAAGTAAGAAAGACTCAAGTGTACTTTACATTTCTCCCTTGAGTTTTATGCACTTTCACTTGATGCAAAAGTAAGGGACAAACTGCATGTGGTGAAGGTCCGTCTTTAGGACTGACAGAGCCACGGAAGCAGTTTCTTCTGTGGTTGCGTTTACAAAAACTGCAATGCTTCTTGAATTTTCAAGGGCCCCCAAATGGAAAAAATTGAATTCTAACAAAGTAGAATACTCTCTGGACAGAAAAGCCATGTGTGCAGAGAGACTTAAATAAATCCATGGTCTCCTGCTGTTAGACCCAAAGCACCCTTCCCTAAGTCCAGATTAATGTTGATAGGAACATGGTGAAGAAGCACCCTTGTTTCATTCAAATGTGCTGGTGCGCGCAACTGGTTTACAGGAATACAGGGAGTAAGCTATGCAACGGTTACAGGCCTTTCT
Organism: Scopus umbretta; assembly: GCA_013400535.1. Taxonomy (NCBI): domain Eukaryota; kingdom Metazoa; phylum Chordata; class Aves; order Pelecaniformes; family Scopidae; genus Scopus; species Scopus umbretta. The sequence continues at coordinate 19,618 of VZTL01023283.1, read as the reverse complement.
GAAACACACAGTTCCTCAACGTTCAGGAAGTGTTAAGAACAAACGTTTAATGCCTTCTCTTCAACAACAAAACCAATTTTGCACTCTAAATGCAGTATGTAGCAGGACGTCGGTCTCTTCTGCCAAGTAAGGAGCCACAGAACAAGAGGACATGGCCTCAAGTTGCACCAGGGGATGTTTAGATTAGACACTAGGAAAAATTTCTTCATGGAAGGGGTTGTCAAGCATTGGAACAGGCTGCCCAGGGAGGTGGTGGAGTTGCCATCCCCAGAGGTATTTAAAAGACGTTTAGACATAGTGTTTAAGGTCATGGTTTAGTGGTGGACTTGGCCGTGTTAGGTTTACAGTCGGACTTGATGATCTCAAAGGTCTTTGCCAACTTAAACAATTCTATGATTCTGTGATGGTAGGAAAAAAATTAAAGCTGGTCTGTTTGATAAAGTTGCATGAAAACAAGGGGAGTCACAGTGGGAGATACTAGATATCTTCAGTATAAAGGTTGTTTCTATCTCTTTTTACTAAAACCTTACGACTGACAAAATTATCAAATAGAGATTCAGAATCCATGAAACAACTTGTTATAATCTGACTTCTTCTTTTTGACAGTGTGTCTACTTTAAAGATGAATTACACTTGCACTGAAGGAGAGGAAAAGGTGCCCACTGATGAACTGGAATGCAAAATCTGTTATCAGAGATTTACTGTTCACAGTCGTAAGCCCAAAATCTTGGACTGTCTTCACAGAATTTGTGCTAGATGTGTAACTAAAATACTTCATATAGGAGATGGATCTCTCTGTGTTAGCTGTCCCTTTTGCCGCCATGAGACAGAGTTGCATGAAGATGAAGCTGACGGACTCCCCAATGATACAAGCATTATGTCCAAGCTCATATTAAAAGACAAACCAGCATGGAATTCTGACTGTGAAGAAGTAGTTTTAACACCAAAAAACTTGGCTTCCTCAAGTTCTTCCCACAGATCGTCAAACTGCTTAGTAATTACAATTATGGAAGTACAAAGAGACTCCCCGAGGACTGCCAGTCAAAGTAATGCCTCAGATTATTATGCCGACCGTGGCACTGAGTCAGTATCTCTAAGTTCTCAGAGTCAGCTGGACCAAGATCCCTCTTCAAAGCTATGCAAGCATGCACCCAGAATACTGGTATGGCTGCTTGGATTTCTCTACTCCGGTTCCCTCCCTCTTGGGATCTATTTACTAGTGATTCAGAAAGTGACCCTAGGTGTTGTGTGTGTGAGTTTTGTCCCCTCTAGTCTAATCATGTATCTTGTGTACGCCTTCTGCCAGTGTCTCAGCCATGGAATTTGTGACTGCTCTTCACGAAGCTGATAGGCAGTGTTTTATCAATTGGTAAATTTTTAACTGAACCATAAAACAACCTAATTGCAGACTTTAAGCTTTACGAGCTGTTAAAAATGCGTATTATATGACATATATGTATTTTTGTTAAAGCAACATATATGTATTTTTGTTAAAGCACAGGAACTCGTGTGAATACTGGCAAAATGACAATGTGGTATTGTGTTTTTCTTTTACTAAAAAGATGGAACTATCACCAGTTCCTTAAGTAACAAATGGGTTTAGACCACCATCTCATTAACTGTGAATAGAAGAGATATTTGAAGGTTATTTATTATTTTCAAAAAACCCAACCCACACCCGTTTTTATCAAATACAGTCTCACTGGTTTTAAAAACGGATGGAGATCAGAAATGCCCTGTGTATGACCTGTTTAAGAAAAAAAAAAAGAGTCCCACTACAAGCTAGTTCAGATTTGAGTCAAATCTTTTCTGATGTCAAAGGGAAATAAAGTTGCATTAAATATTCAGCTTTACAATCAGATTTTTCAGAACAGGTTTGAGTTACGAGAATTATGACAAAGAAGCTTGTAGCTGAATCTTAAAGAGCCAATTAAAGAAGTTTTAAAGTAAGCTTTAATATTTTTCATGATTCAGTATGCCTGCAAAATTATCTGACATAAACCAAGGTATATAAAAGTAGAAATGAACCTAATTTGTTTTGCAAATAAAAATACTGAAGTAAATTTTGTTTCTTTAACATAGTTCCTGCACAAAAATGATTTATTTTTCTGAATATTTGTATTCAACCTATTAAATACTGCTCTACTGTTATTTTCTGAATTTCGTATGATT
>VZTL01023283.1:4084-17421 GCA_013400535.1 Scopus umbretta | reverse complement strand
TTCGTATGATTGTAGCGTCAACCTACAAAACATTTTGCACAGTGATGACTTTATAAAGTTTGTTTACAGTAATTCCTAAGTCCCAAACTAGAAATGAGTATTTATAAAGACAATCACTTTTAATTTGCTACTTAACTTAAGCATACACAGTTTAAAATATGTAATAAAGCTGTGCATATAAGTATCTACATGGTTTTGGGTTTTATTTTAGCAATAACCTGTTATTTACCTTTAAAGACTTTCATAGTGATTCTGTGTTTAATACCCGATCTGTCAGATCTTGATTTATTTTGAGGCTTCTCAATGAAAACCAAAAAAGACAGGATTTTTGTTCATTGACTTTCACCCGAAAGAATTCACTAAAAGGAAGAACTCCAGACCAGAAGACCAGATCCACTTTTATGCACGAAGCACAAATGACCTGACTTCAGAGGGAAGTGATCTAAAGGGAATGGAATTGCCAGCTTTTTGAATGACCCCTGTCTGTAGGGTAGGCGCCATAGGTTTCCAGTGAAGAAGGGCTGTCCCACCTAGCCTCCCCTCAAATAACACTTGCAGCGATGTGGAAGAAGCCCCAGAGAATCTTTTGACACACGCGCATGGTGCATCTGACCTGTAACACTGTTTTGGATGAGTTTGTGCCTGCTGAGACATGAGGCGACGAACTCACCAAAAGGTAAATGTCGGATACCTGGTTATGTCTAAAAAGCAGGAAATACAGACCCACATTGCAGGCACTTGTAGTAACTCAAACCTGTAGGCTAGAAGCTTTTCTCTCATCATAACCTGAGGACTCTATGCTCTAATTCATGGGATATAATTTGTATTTATCTTATAGCTCGCTGAAATAGCTCAAGATGACTAAAAGCCAATGCAAAACACCCTTTTCTAAGACAAGAAATAGTGTAACACTCACACTGCCCAAAGTTACATCACCCTTTCAAACAAATGAATGCATTTTAAATACTATTATCACTGGAGACAGATTACACCTAAATACCTCATAAGAGGTTTATCCCGTAACTCAACATAACAGGGCAGTTACCCAATTTGTGATTTCCTGAAGCAGCTGATAGTAGTACTCCTCCAGCTGATACAATCAGATTAATGAGACCTCCAACCTATTTCACCCAACTAAGTAGGAAGTATGTCATCTTAAAGTAAGCTGCTGTTCAAGTTTCATGGTTGTTGGAATTGTGCATGAACTGTGGAGGCAAACGTGTATCTTCCAGTGAAGAATCCTTTTGCCTTCCCACATTCACCTGAATTTTTTATCAGCAGCTCCTGAAAAAGCTGTGTGTGCAGTATGGCCTGTCCTGGTTGAGGAACTGCATTATACATTGGGCTTAAAAAAGTCTTGTGGCCAGAAAGAACCAAACTAAAAACTTGACATGTATTTAGACTTACAATTTTTTTATATGTAAACCAAAAGAATCCCCATTACTTTCCATACATCACTGGAGAGTCCAAATTAATAAACTCCTATTTAGAAAAGTGGATTACCTGACTGGAGGTGTTTAAGAAATTAAGGTCTTTTCAGCAAAGAAATAAATGATACCAGCTTTTAGCAAAGTTCAATTAATTACGATAACCAAGAAGTAGATGATATTTGAAGGTGTTCTGTGACTGTTAAGCTCTCTGCTTTACAAATTAAGTACAAAAAAGTTTTGCAAGTAGATCAGTTTTACTTTTGCTAAATAGAAACACCAATATTTAAGAACTTTATTTACAGGCTGGTTTTTTTCTAATTTCCATTATCAGTTGATGGGTTAAGAAGGATTTTTTAAAATTTTATTTGGTTTTGCACTTAAAATTCACAGCATGTACTACATGTAAATATTCTTAATTTTATGCAAGTCTTTTCTCTATCCCTTATAGTAGTCATAGATCTATTAAAGTGCAACAGATCTGTATTTAAGAAGAATGCAAGCCACTGTCTTGGTAGGGGAGACATTTTCTGAATTTAGATAGACATGAATGAGGGTGAAAAATGGCTAAAAAAAGTTATAGCTGTATTAGTAGAATTAGAGAATTATTTTAGGGTAGTGTTTCACACATTTAGGTATTTTATGAAGGTTTCCTTACAAATTGTAGCTATTTTTCAGCTTATTGCTCTCTCTTTACATCTACTATTTGGTTTATTTTCTTTGTTGCTAATTCCTGCACTGTGTTGATCCTGCACAAGGAAAGTGCAGAAGGAGCTGGTCTCCATTATCATAGTGGTGTGCATTTGTGTCATTTGATGCAGGAATAGCTGCGTAGGTCTTGACTGGAAACGTGCAATGTGTGGAGACTCTCTGCTTTTGGGTAAACTGCACAGATTTGACTTCGTACAAAACAGCTTTTGGAAGTAATATATATTACTTTTTATACATAGAAACAAATATGCCCAATACCCTCTTCCTTACTTTCTTGAGTTCACAGTAAAAGCAAGTACTGTAGCACCAAGGACGTTAAAACATGAAAAGTTTTGAATGTATTTCACGCTATACGCTGTTATACTGTATTTATGCACTATGCTTTGTATCTGTTTAGACAGTTGTAAAGGCCACCTCTACTGTATTCTCTAATTAGGCTAGACGTTTGAACATCCTCTGTGTTTCTAAACCTCCTACCCTATGGCCATATGAATGTACTTAAGGATAACTGTATACTTGAGATATGTTTTTCGTTCTTCCAAATCTAACTGTAACGGATGTCAAGTTGAAGCATTAGTGTACAGCCTCAAAAAAGTAGGAGAGAGAATAGTTGGGCTACACTACAGAGCAAAAATTAAATATAAATAAAGTGTAATTTTTAATTATCTTTACAACTAGTCATAACTCTCCAGGTAATGATGTAAATGCAATGACCTGGCAGACACACAATGTACAAATACAATGGAAAAAGGTATTTGTGAAAACTATAATGATAATCTATTTCGCTTTTTAAAAACTCTTTATAAAATAATCCACAAATCTTTCATAAAAACAGACACAGATTAACTACTGACTTTTCTCATCTTAAAACCAAAACGTTTTACGTAATATTTAGCTTAGAAATACTGCTTACCTTAACTTTTTCTTCCAATCTTCCTAAGCGTAAACTGCCTTCTACTATTTTGTTGAGAACACCATGATTCTCATTTTCCAAACATTTGGCCTGCAAACATATAGTATACATAACTCAATGTAATCATTACTTTAGACAGGGCAGACAAAATATATACACTGAGGAAGACAAAGCTATTCTGTTTTGAGCTCCAATAGTTTGAAGAACCAAGATGGAATTCCAATAATGGCTAATTAATTTTTTGTCAACTGGCTGCCAATACTACCTCACTAACAAAATAAAACTTTGAAACAGTTTTCTTCTGAAAGGATCATAGCTACCGATACTGAAAACCCAACCAATTCTCCATATTTTTCTACAAATGTATGTATGTATATGTAGGGACCCCATTTGTATACATGAGACTCATCCTTCTGGGTCAGATTTGGTAGTCTGCTCTCAAAAGAGCCTTTGAAATTGGTAGGTGTTCAGGCAAGGAATCTGACATGTGGCTTATGAAATGCTTCTGTCTTATGACTGTTTCCATCATTGCATAAGCACGACATTCTCTCCCAGATATAAAAAGTAAACAAAACAAAAACTGCATAAGCTGTAAACAATGAAATAATTTTAAAACTATAAGAGGTTTCAACTGTTAAATCCACTCGAAAGCATTCAAGAGACAGCTAACCAGGTTTTAGGATCAATAACGTCTGACCACCTTGAACTACCCCTATCACTCCAGAGACGCATCTCCTTTCACAGAAGTCAAAATTAGCTAGCATCACTGGAGTCTGTGAGCTTCGTGCTCAGTCAGTGACATTTTGATATACTCTGTGGTAGCTGAATCATACAATACAATAAAAGAATCATTTTGACAGCTGCTAACTCAAGATTACAGTTAATCATCAGTGTTGCGCTATCAAAATTGTTTTAAGTAAGTTTGTTGCTGCTCTGTTTTACTCCTACTGGGATTTATCAGCAGGCTGTCGCTGTTCCTGGAAACAGTAAATTTAAGACTATCCATTTATTTCTGTGGAGTTACTATGGATTTTTAATCCTCATTAAGAAAGAATATAGGCTAATTTCTTAGAGTGCTGTACCCTTTCTGCTCTCCCTGTGCTTCTGGATTAAATCTGCATAAAATGAATTTTAACAGTTTAATTCAGTAAGTGAATGCAAAAAGAATAAGGCTAGGATAATAGCAGTAGCTGAACTGAGTAAATAAACCTGACATTACTGAATTTTGGGGGGGAGGGGGCGTGATAATACATTTTTAATTATACATCATGTTTAGCAGTGGCTCTTCATAATCATTATAGAGTCTGGCTCTAAGTTAGTTGTTTTGTTTTCTAGGCGTTCCCATTAGACAACCGTATCAGATTACCTGACTACAAGATACCTGCAGTCTAACTTTCTGCCAAGGCAGGTTTTAAGTTCAGCGATTAAAAGTAGCAACAGGTTGTTCTGACTCAGCTCTACCAGGCAGCAAAGTAAACTGGATAAAGGTTTTACTGATACTAGAATACGTCAGTACAAAAGTTTGTCTCAGAGTATTTCTGCTGTCGGCCCAGACACAGTGAATTCATAAAAAAAAAAAAGGCAAAAATTGTGTGCTGTTTAGTGTCTAAGCCACAAAATGGAGAAATAACGGACGGCAAGTAAGTATGTATCATCTTCACACACATACACAAGAGAATGAGATCCAAAAGGAGGAGAGAAATTCTGTTTTACACGACAGGACTGGCATCTGATTGCTGGATCAGTTTATACCTGTCGAAAGAAAGACGGGCCATAGTTAACTGCATTTTGGGCTGCTTTCCACAGACCTACTCAGAGCCTTTTGCATGTGCTTGAAACTTGATTTGTACTTGCAGGTGCAGGTTTCAGAAGGGAAGAGTATGATGTCAAATACTGCACACTTGCAAAGATAGGGTTTACGCTACCTTGTGGTGATTGAGGTTATGTTAAGACATCTTTCCTTCTGAAACAGGCTTTTACTGCTAAAAGTATTCTGAACATCTACTAGGGTTTTATTAAGCCACGTGGCACACCTTGTTCTTACAGGTAATTCTGGATCTCTGTGATACTTCTAATGTGGTATGCTGAATATTCGAAAGTAGATATACCAGAGATTGAGAGATAAGAACCAGTTCCCCTAACTCCTAAGAGGCATTTATTGTGCCTGGTTTCATAATCCTAAAGTCCAGTTTGCAGTAGACAAGGATTTGAGTTGGGTCACTGTAGTTCCTCTGCTAGAATTAGGAATTAACCACTATACGATCTTTTTACCCAACACTGATGACAACCTTTGTCTACTACTTGAACAACAGAGGCAAAATCAGCTTTATTTTAACAAAGTTTTGTGAAATGATTTCCAGGACCAATTTGAAGATGGAGTGCAAATATATAAAATTTAAGTTTTGTCCGAGATCTCATAAAGGAAACAAAATGTTCCTATAAAAAGCCCAGTAACTTCCATGCCAGACACTTCCACTGAACAGCAGTTGTTCCAAAACTCTCAACCAGCCTGTCAAAATGACTGCTCTACCAAAAAGGACCGTTAACATGCAGGTGTTTCCACAGCAGAAGGTCCATACAGGTCACTTCAAGGATAATACTTTACCTTTAAGATTCAGAAACATGTATTAAAAATTTATGATCGCGTGCTATTTTTGAATACATGTAGCTTCAACAATTGAAGCCAATCCCTAAAATCAGATTAAAAAATATCTTCTAAACTGGCTGTATACCACTGCAGACCATAATGCTGATGTGAGTTAAGGCTTAATTATATTGTCACCAGAAATTAGGGTAGTTGCTTTTAACCACTCTTATAGAATATAATCTTTTTCTGCTCCTGTCCTATTTGCAAAAGTCTACTTAAATAGCTAAATCCTTAAACTGAAGTTATAGCTTCCTTTTTTGGTAACGCAAATTAACCGTAAGTTGCGCTAGTATGGTGCTAATTGTGTGAAATATCAATTAAGTCATAGTAATTATTTAAAGGCAATTACCAAAAAAATAAGATGATCACGTTCCTGAGCTATCTTCTCCACCAAACCAATAAGGTTGGTTAGATAGTGATGGGCTGCAACTTCTTTTTCCATTGCTTCCTCCAATTGCAGTTTCAAAAGACCTATTTTCTTCTTTAATCGCCTATAAAATTAACAGAAAAAGGAAAATCTTCAGATTGGGAATTAATAATGGTATTAAAAAAAACTTGCATTGCATATGCAAATCAACTTGTACAAGTCTCAGACACTCAAATATACTGCTAAAGATGCACTGACTCAAAATATTTGTGATGCTGAAACTATCGTTTCCCAGTTTCTGGGGCTGTTTTTCTTTACAATATGTTGTGTGAATAGCAACAGTAATAATGATTCAAAAGAACAATTTGTACAATGGCTGCAGGCACATATTTCTTAAGAAGTATAACAATAATACTGTTTTTACTTTTTAAAGTATTGTGAGCCCAACTCTGAACTGATCGGGTACATGAGAAGGTCTGCAAATAGTGTAATACCCTATTTTCCAGGTGAGTATGCAAATGATTAATTGCTACAGCTAACTACTAGCATTAAAGATATATTCTTAATTTGCATGTAAACATAGAAAAGTGTGCATGAGAACATACAAAGCTTAGCAAAGTTACTTTACGACCAGGCCTTTATACGTAATAAAGTGGTGTTTAGGAAAGGTTTTTTCTGGAACAGGTAGAAATTATACACTGTGCAATGTCAGGCAGTATTTTTTACAGATATTTTTGCTGTTATTTTTAGAAATATAAGTATTTCTACAGAAGAAAATGAGAATGTGAGATTACCTGTTTGTCTTTTGTGCTATTTCCATCTCAGTTTCCAGGATCTTGTTGTCAGACATGAAGTTATTTTTCTCTAAAAGTAGTTTCTTGTTTTGAGCTTGTAGTGATGCCATCTTTCCCATTAGATCTTCCACCTCACGGCGCTTTTTCTCCTGCTCCTGTTGTAAATGGCTGCAAAAACCAACAGCGTAGAACAGAAGCCATGTATAGACCTCTTCACTAAAAAGCTAAGTTACAGTAAGATACCCATGTTGAAGGTATGAAGAAGATACATTGATAATTCTTAATGTTCAGTGGTGACACTAGAGAGATACTACAATCTCATGACGTATCAAATCATGAATGAAGCATAATAAAAGCAAAATTATTCAAGTAATTCATCCTGACTGCACTTGAAATAGAATTTAAGTTCTAAAAATATCCTATATAGTCCAAATGTATTCCCTTCCTAATTCTTTGTTTCAAAGAAATTACTAGCAATGCCAAAAAAGGAGGTCTGAAAACTTCTCAGGAAGGCACTGTATCAAGGAACAGTAACTTGCACTGTCCTAGGCTTGAAAGCAAACAAACTTACAGAACACCTTCAGAAAAACATTACTTTACAGACTAGGCTGCATGACAACTTTTGTGTTGTGTTGTGCTATTTCCATACTGTAAGGACTTGGAGAAACGTAGTATTTTTAGTTTAGAATTTCAGGATCCTTCAGACATTTTCCTAAACATGGGAACAAAAGAATGAGAACACCTTATATACAGTGTTGATAGAGGTAATTAGATTTGACAAAAATTCTACTCTTAATGCCTCCTCTTCTACTATTTAGAGAGGTACATTTAGCAGTATGTACTCTATGGTAGAAGCACTTCTACCAATGTCTCTAGAGCTGGGATTTCCTTCTGTAATTTCAATTGCCTATAAAAAGTGAGACAGGATTTTTGAAATATTTCTTTACCCTTTTTTGTACTGTGGTAGTTACCTTCATAGATTACCAGCCTAAGTTTCCACTTGCCTCCTACCTACAGAGTGATGTGTATGCAGATCTGTTCACGCGAATGCTTTGCAGAATTGTTTCACTGTGCACCATACATAAACACATACCTTTTTAAATCATTCACCAAAGCAAAGTGCTCCTCTGCTGCTATTCTGCTATCCAGTCTGGCTTTCAGGTCTTCACAAGTAGAACGCAAAGCTTCCAACTGCTTCTGGTATTCTGCTATCTCTTCTTCTTGACTGTGTTTCTTATCTTCTAAGATTATTATCTGTTTGGTCAGTTTTGAAGCTTTTGGGAGGGGAAAAAAAAAAACCCTGGGTATAGCAGAACTAATTCAATTGCCTAGAGAAACTCCAACAAAACCAGTAATATGTTAATTCCTAGTTGTTCACAGCATTACATAACAGTGGATTTGTCAGCTTATTTTGTATTTTAACAGTTTGATTTTTTTTTTTCTGCTGTCTCAAGCAGTTTGTTTTGGAAAACTGCCAAAACAACAAGACTACTTCTTTTCGGGGCTATAAGCTATTTGCTCATTGAAACGTCCGATTCAGATTTTACTAATTCAGGAAAAAAACCTAAAATGGAACACGACTTTTTTAGCCTAGTAGACAAGGCACACATCTAGAGACTGCCTAGTTTCTGTTCACTGATCTCTGAATTCTTCCTATGGTATGTATTTCAATCACTAGATTCACTACCAAAACTGTTGTAGGAACTGAATGGAAGATCAGGACTCTTGTTTCCTTGTGAGAACTCCAGCCATAGATAACAGCATCTGTCAGCATTTACTAGGGATGTTCTGACAAATTGTACCAGATCAAGCTATTTTGAGATTTGGAGAGAGGAACGCCTGCTTTTGGGGTGTTGTCTGGCCTTTGATCTGGTACATGATGAGTTGTTACCTTCTAAACACAGATGGATGTAGGAAGATAAAACTCTAAACACAAAACTCAGAAACCTTAAAAGCAGAAAGGAAAATATTTATGGAATTAGGTGGCAGACGGATAAAACATTTCAGAATCAGATTTTTACTATATAGGTTCACTTAAGGAAACTATTCTCATCAGCGGCTTATGTTAATCTCACATAATTAAATGTTTTTCCAAACATCCTAATCTGTGAATTAAGATTCAGTCTTGCTCTTTAAACTTCATTAATAAATCCTACTTTCAGTTTTGGGCTTTATATAACTGGAACATGCTTGTTCTCTTTCTAATATCCAGTCCGAAAGCTACTAACAAGTAATATCCAGAGGAATCTGCTGATGTAAAAAATAACTATCAGCAGAAAAATTAATCTTTGTCAAGAAATAATATTTACAAGCAAGACAAAGAGTATCAAGTGTTCTGAATTCAAGCATATACAAACCTCTAATAAAACAGCAATAGATAATAGATTATTACTTGAAGATGTGTGTAAATTTAAGCAGTATCAAATTATAAAAGTAAAATCAAATACTAATGCTGATATAATTAACTATATTTTATTAAGCGATAGATAGGTTACAAAGCAGAAAATGAAAAAAACCCTACAAATTCTAAATTGAACATTTAAATAAGCAACTAATACCTCACAAATACCAACTTGTAAAGTTTAAAGTGCTCTTAAATTATGAAAATGAGTGTACTGGTGTTTAACAGTTCTTGTTACTTTTTCAGAGGAAGCAAGTCAAAATGGGATATGCTGTATAGTGTCAGTAAGGTGATACTGACATTTCTCTTCAGTATCAGTTGACATCCAGAGCTTGATCTCATATTAGTGTTATCTGCATTCAGTGATGCTTTGTAGGCATATATGAACTTGCAAAAAAATCCCAAAGCCCCCAAAAAACACCAAAACAAAAAACCCCACAAACAAAAACCCAAACCTACAGTATCATCTTTGGTGTAGTTCAAATAACTAGCAACTCAAACACTTTACCTTCTTGAACATGTTGCCTGTGACTGTCTTTTGTTTTAGCTTGTTGAATTTCAAGTTGCTCCATCAACAATCCATTTTCTTCCAAGACCAGCTTGGCCTGAGTTTGCAGGTGCTGCCTGCAATGACAACCAGCTTATAAATAAAATATAATTTGAATATTAACTTATGTCCAAAGAAAACACCCAACTGACTTCCAACAGTATAAACTTACAAAATCATACTTGAACCTCTTAAAAGTATTTTTAAACCCTTATTGAAAGCAATGTCAGAACCCAAGGAAAGCTTGTTAAAGACATGAACTCACAACCCTCAACACATAAATTATTTTAAATAATGTTTAAAATTTTTTACTAACTAAAGCAAAAAATCCCTATAGAAAGAAGGAAAGATATGGATGTGTGAATTAGAATTGTAGCATCATTGAATGGCTGAGGTTGGAAGGACCTCTAGAGGTCATCTGGTCCAACCCCCCTGCTCAAGCAGAGGCACCTAGAGCCAGCTGCCCAGGACCCTGTCCAGATGGCTTTTGAGTATCTCTAGGATGGAGACTCCACAACAGCTCTGGACTGCCTGCTGCAGTGCTCACAGTGAAAAACCGTTTCCTTACATTCAGAAGGAACCCCCTGTGTTTCAGTTTGTGCCCATCGCCTCTTGTCCTGTCACAGGGCACCACTGAAAAGAGCCTGGCTCTGTCTTTACACCCTCCCTTCAGGTGTTTATACACAGTGATAAGATCCCCCTGAACCTTCTCTTCTGTAGGCAAAACAGTCCCAGCTCTCTCAGACTTTTCTCATGTGACAGAATTAAAGCTACATAATGGTGCCAGATGACTTGGAGAGAGCTATGTAACTAGGAACTGAACCAAATTTGTTTTCAAAACTTGCAATAAATTCTTGGATAGGATCTGGATCTACTTGGCTTTGGTCTCTGAAAAAATATTGCCAGTGTGTTTTATGGACCTGTAAAGAAGATGAGCATTTAAACTGAACTATCCTGAGCAGAGAACTTAACACTCTGCTTTATAACTAGTATTAATTCTGCTTTCAAGAAAACCAATACCAGTCTTTCCGATGTTAACAAAAGGTTAAGAAACTATTTGCTGTTCTAGTAATAGCTTAAAAAGTTGAGAAGTATTAGCCAGACTGCAAATGGAAATACAGTACAAGTGTCAGATGATATCACATGAATTTCAACTCAAGACTTGTCATCTATCAGCAAGAGTAGCCTAAACCCAAAGTGTAGCAAAACAGATGGTTACAAAGGATTTCTGATGACAGTAACTAACACAATGTATATCTACTTTGTTCATGTGTGGCCCGACCTAGAAAAAAATGCATCCCATTGTGTACAGATCTAAACATGGACAATTTCCCCTACCATCAAATTATATTCTGACTAAAATTTAAGCTGAACCATGCAGCTAACAATTGTTGTCTGGCAGCTGAAAAATATAGTCTTAAACAGTCTACCCTGAAGAGATTTTTGCAAACACAGAAACGGAAGTCAGCTTACACNAGTTAAACCACGACAACTTGTATCCATGAAAACTTGTACAAACAGGAGCTTCTAAGTTTAGCTGATTTATTTAATTTACAGTGAAATTTACTACAGTGGGCACAGGAGAAGGAAGCAAATGCACTTCACCCACTTACAAATTAGTTAATAGTTAAGACAGAGTTCATATTCTTTAACCGCTTAAGACTCTGCATGTTTTCATCTGAGTGGATAAATATGAAATGAAAACTGAATGACAAAATACATTTGTTATTTAGGACAGGAAGGTCAGTGCTGATGAAAGATGCTAAGCATTATCAGCTGAAAGAAACAATGGAAGGGTTTTTCCCATTAAAACTATCTAGGATGGAGTTAAGGTTGAGAAAATGGATTGTGAATCTTACAGGACAAGTCTTTGAACCATAACAATTTTAAACAAAGAACAAAATAATTTTCCAGGCAAAACCACAACTTTCAAATTGATACCACTAAGATCATATTTCTTCAACAGATTCAGGCATGAGCAATGTTTCCCACACTGCCAAGCTACATCCTTGCCCTCAGCTATGCCTGGCACTATGAGGCTACATTGTGAAACAAAATTTTGCTACAAAAAGGGGATTAGGTTGATCAAGATCAACTCCATTATGTGCTTGGCAGTGCATCCCCACGAGCGGTTATGTCAGTACAAATAAAGGAAAGGAGCAATGCACTGCACTACCGAGCGTGAAGAAGCCACTGAAGGTGCAGATCAAAAGCTTGGTAATCTGACATCCCTGCCTTGCTGAATCCCAGCCTTAAAAAACTCTAGACAGCCTGAAATAGCTCAGAGAGATATGTACCTCTCTCATTCACTTGCAGAGAGGCAAAATCAAAAGCAAAGGTGTTAAAAGTTCAAAAATTCATATTTAAGGAGCTAAAACATTTCTATGATGAGTGTTTTAGAATTTGTGGACAATATATAAGCATCCAAAGATACCTAAAATATCCAGAGTATTGTAGTAAAGCACCTATAAAACACTTGGATACCTTTATATCAACCTACTTAACCAAATCTATACAGAAACTAAACACTTCTGTAATTCTGCCTTAAGGAGCCTCTCACTGAAAGTCAGTCAATGTTATTGGTTAAATCTGCAGAGAGTCTTAAGTCAGAAGTCTTAAGTCAGTCAGAAGTCTTAAGTCAGAAGGTCCTAGTGTAGACACTGTGCCATATGATCCCTTCCATACAGTTACCACCTGTGCGTCATGAGTGCAATAAGAATTTTTAAGTTCTCAACTCAAATTCTTAAGAATTTTAAAGTTAACTCACAGTGGATGCTGTTCCAAAACCTGTTACACCGCTTAGGAATCATCTTCCAAATCTTAAAAGTTTGCATGCAACAAGCAAAACATTAGTAGCTTTTAAATTAATTTCTAGTAATATAACTTGCCATTCTGTAGGGGTAATAAAGTTATTTTTATTTAGTTGCTCATGCAGGTCTTCATTCTCCTTCACCAGCTCTTCAACTCGTACTTTAAAATTCTTCATATCCTCCTGGAAGACAAAGGACTCCACATAAAATTCTTCACAGGTAAGAATTTTGTTTTCATTTTTACATCAACAAAAACTCTTATAAATATACATGCCTGGGTACCTTCTAATTCTTCTGTTAGCAGCATATTATCTCACTGCTTGCTTATCTTGAATTCAGATGCGCATATTTAACTTCTAAATTGCTTCCTCGGCCTAATAATATTTGATTAAAAATAATACAGGTATTTGAATTGTGCCACATTTTTGCCAAGTGTCATTTGAATTAAGCAAATTGTAGATCCTTAAAATATGTATTTTAAAAAATGAATCTGGAAATTACTAGATGATATTATACATTTGCAGTATGAATTACATTAATTTGAACATGGTAGGACAATACCATTAATTTACAGTAATATAAACCCCTTGGTGTTTTCTGCTCATTTTATGCCTTAATTTTTTGAAGGAAATATATTATTTTGAAAAGCTATGGCAGTTCTGCTCTGAAGCAAATCACCATTTTCCAAAGATTCAGTAACAAAAAAGTACTTCTAAAAAG
>VZTL01023275.1:0-17113 GCA_013400535.1 Scopus umbretta | reverse complement strand
TACGTCTCAAGCTTCATCTGTCTCCAGAAATGGAGTTGTCCATTGTCTTATTCCTCCTCATCCATCCCCACCCATTTTCTCCAACCGAGGACAGCTAAGCACAGGTTGACCAACACCACACTTCTGAGCAGAAGAACTAAAGAGGCATTTTACCATACATGCAAGGTTTCAAACTCTGATGCAGGCAGTCATAAAAGAACATTTTGCAAATACATTTCCCTAGTTGACCCCTCCCATTTACTAGATTTAAACGGTTAGTGTAAGAGACCTATTAGTTATGCCCTGAATGTCATGCAAACNGCCTTTATGATTCTATGATTTCTTGCATTCATACTTATGAAAAGCCTAATTATTTGTGTATATGTAATTCAAGACTTCAAAATCCATGCTGCACACTTGCTCTAAAATAGAATTTGCAGAGTAATAGATAAAAGAGTTATCACTATGAAAGTGTCTTTTTTCAGGGTCTGGGTGACCAATTCCTTTTGTCCACTTGTAAAAGTACTACTGCCTCATGAGTTCAAGTGTTTGTCCACAGTAAATACTACATAGCCATGTCTGTTATAGTTGTACAGCACAGACAACTGAGAAAGTGCGTGTGGGGGGGAAGTTGCAGGAATAAATAGCACCTGACACTAGCAAAGTTAGGATACTAGGAAGAACAAGGGATATCACAGTCCTTTAAGACAGATAAGCAGAGGCAAAAGTCTCCTAAGGAAGTCATCTGTCACTAGTTCTGTCCTTCCATTACTGTTCCCTGCAGACATCCCAATTCTGATTTCCTGAGGAACACAGACACCCATCCCATAGATAATGGAAATACTGAGATAGGCAGTAAAAATAGCACCTTCTGTTTGCCTATTACATATTAAGAATTGTCTGAGCAGTTGCCTCACCCAGGAACATGGAAAAATTAGGTGACAGATGACGAGAGCCACTGGAAAGGCAGTTACGGCAACTGCTTCCTTTATTCTCTCCCTCCATGTACCGGGTCAAAGACCTGCCAACTATTTAGTCAAAAACAACTGGAAGCAAGCAAGAGCTCATTGTGAGAAGTATCCTACAGTCACTGCAATCAGCACTGTCACTTGCTTTGAATGAACAACTCCTTCTTCCCAAAGCAGAACTCTAGTCTTTTAAGAGAACAGTGAACACTTTCCTCTGCATGTTCTGGGGTTCCTCTTAATTTTTAAAAGGACACCAACGACTAGTTTGTTTTGAATGTCCATGTATCAGCTTCTAGAATGGATGCACTACCAAGCCCCTGAAAAAAACCACATTTCTTCCCATTCATCTACTTTAAAATGCATATAAGCAACATGCTGTACAAGTGGTTCTGAGATTTTAGTGAATAGCCAAAGATTGCTGATTACTGGTATTCAGACAGTGATATATATATAGTCATATGCAGGCAATGAAACCTCTTACCCTCATGTATCAGGAGCATTAGTGACAACCATGTGTATGTAACAAGTAAGTCTCAAAAGATTTTTAATAAAATTCTTAGCTAAAACTCAAGCATTTTTCCCAGATGGTAACTAATTAAAAAAGAAGTCAGTACAGGCTTTCTTGAAGGTACAATTTACTCAAACAATATTAGATATTCTATGTTTTGACAGCTATCTTGAGGGAAGAATGAAACCTGCAGATTCTGTAATACCTTTTCATTGTTTTCCTCAGGGCTTTTTCCAGTATGATTTGTACTGATTAAAATGACAATTAAGTCACTGCAAAAACCCTACTGGACATTGCAACAGATTTCCTCTCAGAGAAACCAATAGGAAAAACATGCACAAAGTATTTCACTTCTCCTGCCTGTAAAACCAAGAATCTCATCTGGCACAGGAAATTATGGTATTTCACTTTAACTCTCAGGTACCTTTGCAGAATTCTATACCCAGTGTCATTCTATAATCAAAGGCGGCAATTCATATTCATGGAGGACCTCAAAACCCTTGGAAAAAGTAGACACTGATAAACAGAGATAAAAAGGAAATTACGTTTTTTCAACATTATTTTTCATGTAAGAGTATTTTTTTAAAGGCACTAACTCAGTAACTAGTTCTAGGAATAACAAATGAACCAGTTCTCAGATCCTCACAACCACTGCTATCATAGCGTAAGAGTCGCCCAACTGCACAACCATTTTAGCACAGAATCACCATGAAACAACCGTATGTATCAACATACTTGTTCTGCCACCACCTATTTTAACTGAAACACAATGAGCTTAATGAAGTCAGTGCATGTTCACATTTCATAGAGGTAAGGACCATTATAAAGGAAATTACTTACTCTGGAGGAGGCATTTTAGATGGTTCCACATCTCGCAGAAACTCACACTGAAGGGCCTGTTCAGCTGTGCAGCGCTTACTGGGATCCAGAGCAAGCATATAATCGAATAAATCTAATGCAGCTGGTGGGATGCTACAAAAGAGCAAAATGGAGAAAAGCATCACATTTTTACTTTGAGTCACACACTTCTGTACAAAATTTTAATAAATACATCCCTTCCAAAATAACTGATCATTAAGTCCTTGGATAACTTACATCCTAACAAAACCTACTCACAACTTGAGCTTGGTATTAAGAAGCAGAGATAAACTTCATCTTTTATTACCTGTGCAATCATATAACCCAAACTTTCTTTGCTTTGTGTGGTTTAATTGCTCGAAACATTGTCCTTACAAAAAAAACCCCACCTTTTTAAGCCAAGACTATTTTGTTACTTTACACTTTGGAATTTAGCACCCATGGAGTTGCAATTTTCATTGGTCTGTGGACAATAATTCTATTGCTTTAAAGATAAAAGTCTCATTAGTATGAACAGGATGATACATTTGTCCTGCAACCCACAGTAACTGAAGGAGGGGAACAAACCCTTTAAAATAAGCTTACAGCTGTTTTCCATAACTTTCATATGTGATATTTGCACAAAGCTAGTCTAATGGTAGTACCTGAGAATACAAGGTTCAGGTAACTTCTCTGTGTTGAATGAATTTATGACCCAGAGACTGTAATGTTAACCAGACTACATATTTAGCTGTAGCCAGTTGTGCTAATAAAAAACAATTAAGTACTCTGAGCTGTTTTTTGGACAGGGACAACAAGCAGGTGTACCAATCACAGAAAACAAATGTTTCCTTAGGTGAAAGCTGACAGGTGACTGAAATTTTAGGGCCTTTCTCCCTCTTCTTGAAGGTCCTATTAAACAAGGGTTAATACAAGCTCTCTGGGTATCATGGGAAGGATAAGAACCTAAAGCCATTTTTCTTTACACTTAATCTATGTTCATTCTCCAAAAAATAGTGAGGTTCATAAAGTCTCCAGGAAAAAATTAATGCTATTACAGTTGACTAAACTAATTCTTCATCCTTACAAAGCAAACTCTTCTCTCAGTTTTCGACGATACTGCTTCTTTGGTTTCATTGTGTTGAAATAAGCTAATTTTATAACATCAGGCCACACTGCTGGACAAGGACTCCCACAAATTCGGCTGTACCAAAAAGAAGGGAAAAAAGGGTATGAGATCCAAAACCACAAGTGAGCACAGCTGTCATTTTATTCCTGCATGTACAGTGAATAAAAAAAAATTTTAATTTTAACATTCAGGTTCTTTTAGCTAAAATTTCTCTACTGTCCAATGCCCAACACATTAAATAATGGTGAATTGTCTACAAAAGATAATCACCCCGTACAGACTAAACTTACTTTAAGAAGTCCAGTGTTTCTGCCTCACCCCAGCCCAGGCATCCTCATAAATGTTCTGAAAAACTTAACCAACTACATCTGGACAGTATGCCAGGTATTTGACTTAGAGAACTGGACAGCCAAAGTTTAGAATGCTAATTAACTTTAATATGCTTTGGNTAAAAAAATCTTTATTCTCCTATCAGAATTTACTTCAGCTCTATCTTTGAACATTAAAGTTAGAAAGGATAAATGTAGAACTGTTGACTATAACATGATGGTGGTAGAGATACTGATAAAATTGATATATTACATTTAAACAGCCAAAAATGCATAGCATCAGTGAAAAGAAAAATGAACTACAAGCAGGAGCTTCCAGAAGGAGAAGGAAATTGCAAAATTTTAGTTTGCTGTACCCGAGGTACAACACAGAGAAAAAAACCTCAAATGACTGCACTGTGATGTGCTTCAATGCCATCTAGTGCTCAAAAGCAAAAACTTCCCAACTCACGAGTTTAGCAATCCTTACACTGAGAACAACCACTTTGCACATCCCAAAACTTCATTTTTTGAGGCCAGCTAATAACACATTACACAGAAACATGCTACTGTTTAACCTGTTTTAAAAAACATCTCAATATATAACTTCATAATATTTTTTTATTAATTTAATTTTTAAAATAATGTTGACCATTTACTGTTCAGGTTCTGTAAGTTCTGCAGGACTCACCCTCTTTTCCCCTTGTTTCTAGGAAGAGGACCTCTCCTCACTTACGAGGTCAATTATGATATCAGAATCAAGAGCAATTTTTGCTTGCTGAATAAAGGGAAAAGAAAAAAATGCTCTGGTTTCACTGAGTTGTATACATATCATTCTATGATTTACTGAGATAAGGATTGAAACAGAATGTTTACCTCCATAAAGTCTCTGGCAGTTTGTAAGGGAACAGAAATATTCCCACGAAAAATAAAAAAGCCCAGGTGCGTACGTGGAAGACTTGAAACAAGAGCTCAAGGTCGGTAGCATGCCAAGTACCTATTCCTCCCAAATCCCATTTGTCCTTATTACTGTCCTTGTTTTTGTTTTGATTTGCTGCAAGGAAGTTGTAACATAATCTTAAAAAATAATGGGCATTTTGACTGCTCTCTCTTTACACCTTCAGTAATAGGCACCTCCAGCTGCTCTACAAAAACCCCTCTTACTATTCAACTGTACATTGCTAAGACCACATACTACTCACAAAAAACCCTTCTCCATGTCTGAGCAAAGGTCACTTGCTTTACATGCCCCTCAAAACCCCTAACATCTCACTCAGGGCAATAACTGTGTACTTGTAAATGCAGTGCATTATCTCCAATTTTAACACTAACAAAAGAAACCTGACAGTTTGAGGCACCTACTATGTGGTAGTGCTTGCAAGTTACCTTATAAGTTCCAGTTGAGCAAGTTCTTGATTTGCTTGAAATATTGGCTTTTTTGTAAAAAGTTCACCCAGGATGCAGCTGTAAAACAGTTTTGCAGAATTCCATGATTATGGCTTTCAATATCGATTGATAGAAACACTTATTTTTGGCTTGTTTTTGTGCTTGCTACTCTTCTGTACCAAACTC
This sequence comes from Scopus umbretta, assembly GCA_013400535.1. Taxonomy (NCBI): domain Eukaryota; kingdom Metazoa; phylum Chordata; class Aves; order Pelecaniformes; family Scopidae; genus Scopus; species Scopus umbretta. The sequence goes on along the minus strand of VZTL01023275.1, from coordinate 11,812 downwards.
TTACCCACAGCTCCAGACATCGATAGCTGGTGTGTATCTTTCTTCTCCAAGCAGAAGTTCAGGAGGCCGATACCATAATGTAATAACTTTGTTGGTATATGGTCGGCTGTTGGGGGGAGCAAAGAGAGAGGACTATCATTTTACTATGATCTGATTTCTGAAAAAGTGATACTTTGAGGACTTTACTTCTGTGGTGCTGTTTAAGAACAGTACAAACTTCCGCTCCCTTTTCCTAATTTTAGTCCTACAAAGCTGCAACTGCACAAAAGCAAATGTAACTGTCTGACCAAAGCTATCAAAGGACAGATCAAAGATATAAATAATCATCACATAGCCATCTCAATGCTCTATGAATCCTGTATCTCAATTATTATTCAGAGAGCCTGGAACACTTCCAATATCTTCCTGTATTTCACAACATCTTTAATCCTTTACAGCTCTAACCAGAAGTTTTGGTCACCAGGAATAATCCTTTCCACCCTCACACTAAGGCAAGGATTTCCACTATCTTAGACACACATTTTTTTTGTGGACAGGCCAAGACACAGCATCAACAGTTTAGAATGGAAGGCAGAAAACAGATGTTAGGTTTTGGTTTTGTTTCAACCAGGGTGTCTTAAAAGTGATCACAAAATTCTTTCAGTTTTAATAATTCACTCTTACCAACATTAGGTAACTCCAAATAGAAAGCAGAGTAATTTTAAGAGCAGAGTTTGAACAACCATAGCATAAAGTCTAACAAGCTCTTATAACATATTCAGTGGTACAGGTATCATTTCCACAAAATCACCCAAGTTTTTCTTTCATTAAGAAACTCCCCAATTCATTTCTAAAATGCATGTTTTTGGAAACAATCCCATCGTTTATCATATTTATCTCTGAAGCAAGCATTCCTTTATGAAATGTTTACATGGTATGGACCTTCTCTACAGATACACCACTCATATATATTAGTATACGGTGCTTTTTATTTGAACAGATGTTTTCTTACACAATCTGTCATATTGCCTACTCCAAACATATTAAATCCACCAGAATAACATTTAAAGGAGCACAACAACCATCACCAATGGGAATTTACTTAAAATTAAATTTTTATTTCCTCCCCATTATGCTCCTACTAAATTCTGTGCCCTTTTGAAAAGTATATAATTTTAAACAACAGTAAAAAAAGTAAAATACATGAATTTAAAGCAGAAGCTATTATACACTTATTGGTACACATTAATTACATCCGTTGCTGCAGGCCAGAAGCTACTCAGATGGAAAATGAATGACGAAAGAATTGTCAAAAATCTACTAATGAGATTCTAGTTATCCTCCCAAATTCAACTGGCAATTCTATTAGCTAGTATAATTACATTTTAGTCTTAGTTTCATTTATGTATTATGGTGCAATAATGTTGCTGTTTGATGTATAGTAAAATCTGTTATTTGCACTATAAAAAACACTAAACTTTCAATCATTCAATTCTTAATAAACAGTTAGTTTTACAAGCAACATTTACCTTAATTTAAAAACAGACAGTAAAAAAACCCCATGGTAAACCAGAGAAAAAAAAAAAAATTAGGTTGGTTTGGTGCATGTTAAAATAAGAAGGTAGGATGGCATCAATCCCTTTTATTACAAGTACATACAAAACAAAAATTAATTACCCAGCAGCTGCTTAAAATTATCTTAGCCTGCTGCTATACTTAACAGTTTTCGTAAATGTACTTAAGCATATGTTCCTGAAATAACAGTTCAGAAGACAGTGAAACTAATGCTATCAGGTTCAACAACAAGCTCAGAGCTCTGTGAGAAAACAGTAAACTCATAAAGCTAACATTATAGATATTATTTCCCAAATTAGGCGTGCAGAAGTTGAAGTAAGCTCAGGTAGCTAATATTCTCTGTATCCAACCACCCAATGTACATACTAGTGTAATGAACATTCAGCCTGAACTTTGAAAATCCAGTTCCACGACAAACACATGACATTACAATATAAGTACTGTGCACCTGTTTCCTGGAGTACAAGCATAACGAAGCCAAGAACAACAGAAGCACAAGTCACAAGAAGTTTCAGAATAACTTTTATTTAAACTTGTATCTCTGTTTCCAGCAGATTCCACAGCACTGACTGCCTGAAGAATACAATGAACCTCTTCAAATGTAAGGTTAAATCTTACAGAAAAGTAATGCTCTTTGAAAAGAAACTATACTAATTTGTGTCAGCAGAAAAAGTTTCGCTTTCCCTAAATAAACTTTTCCTAGGTACACCAACAGAAAGAATATACTTTACGTTTACAGGGCCAGAAACTAACAGTAAAAACATGCATATTGATGCAACCTACTTCGGACTGCAACTCTTCATTTCCAATCATAGATGACCACCCTCTACAGTTACTTATCCAGAACATTCGGAAAAGCAATACACTTGCACAAAGAGAGTTTTGTGGGTTTATGCAGTGTAAGACAAATGCACTTCTTTGCATTTCCTAAGCAATTACTTGTATTACAGTACAATAACATCTCCTCTAAACAAAACAGTCATCTTTTCTGGCTCTTGTAATACTTAGAGCTATGCAAAAAGATTAACCTTCTGAATGCTTTTTCACAGTATAGTTATATCTTACCTTTCTTCAGAGTTGTACAGCCGAGCGAGCCCAAAATCTGCGAGCTTTATCTGCCCTCTGGTGGAAAAAGCAAAGAATTATTTCGTGATTAATCCTCTTAGATTTCCTCCCCAAAATTCAGGCGAAGCTTGAGATTTTGAGATAGCTGCAACTGCTCTTTGCTAAACCACATTAATGAGGAAGCAATGCCTTACAATCTATGCATCTCTGCAGCAAACAAATACAGTAACTTACTGAAGAGCAAACACAAGTAAGTGAAATTAGGTAGGCTCATCAAATGGTATTTACATCACCAGATGTTGATAAAAATGTACGTGTATACTGTAAAGTATTCAAATCAGTAACTCTGCATGAAAAAACTGAGGGAGGAAACTGCTATTTTCTCATGTCTTACTGCTAGCATAAGCATTTGTACAACAAACAACTATCAGCAGTCATACTCCTTCTAGGAAGCCGTCAAAGCCTTGTTCTGCTCTTGTAAAATTTAAATACAGCCTTTAAATCAGGGTGACCAACCAGATAAGGGCTTCTATTTTTGCCAACAGCCAACTTGCTGAATGACATGAGCCCTAACCCCTTCTTGAGTTCTCCCGTATATGAGGGGAAGAGTAGAAGATACAGAGCTCTTGCATGGCAGTTTCCATGGCTAAAAGGCACTGCTCAATGACCAGAAGCCCCCACCATTTGTAAAGTCTGGACGATTTAAGCAGAAAGCTATCTGCAAGCTTCTCTAATACATGAAATGAATGCTGGAATGCTACATGGGGTTTTTGTTTTTCTGTACTTATGAGCTTCTGTAACTCCTGTCACTTTTAAATAAATGCAAATATCATTTTCAAATACATTTTGTTTTACCCAATTAGGGCAAGACTTGCTGATGGGTGTAAGTATGACCATTTTGTGATAATGAGATATACAGGTTATTATTTTCATTCCACTTTTCCCCTCAGATGTGTGCTTGGAATTGCTGTAACACTTGGAGAACCCAGATAAACATAGAAATGTTCCCTTCAAATTTACATGCTTATTCCTCAGAGAGCGTATTTGTGGAAGATCGATGAGTTTTTGAGCAAAGACATTTAATTGTGTATCTAAAGGATATATAATCCATGTGTTTGGCTTCAGGCTGTAACTGGTAATGGAATTTTAGAAACATTGGCTTAAAATTATTCAGATCAACTATCAACTTTTTCTTCTTCCAGTGGAAATGTCTAAGGATACTTAAAAAAATATCCTTGGGGGAAAAAATCCGGTATCCTGCATGCAGGATTGGAGAAAGCACAGTACAACAGAAAGCTCCACCTCTACTATAATGTAGTCTTCTCCACTGTCAGGTTACACCTCAGCCTTTGCGTTCTCAAAGGTGCACAGAGGCAGCACCACCACTGGAGATTAACAAGCAAACTAGATTAGGTGTGTGGGCACAGTAAGCAATGTGGAGGCATGTGTACATCTGTTTCAGAGTCTGTATCATAATCTGGCAAGACTGCAGTGGGATCCAGAGCTGAAAATAGTCTAATGTTAGTTTGTTATAAGAAAAGAAAGGAGGAAAAAATGGAAAACTTACTGTGGAGAAGAAAGCTGGGACAAAACTGGACCCTACCAAAAGAGACCCTTGATCCATTTTGCCCAGTATTTAGTCTCCAACAACAGCAGTAGATTTTTAGAGAGAACAGGTGAACCTGCTCACTTTGGGGCTCATCTTCATTATACTTAACCACCACCCACAATCATTGTGTAAATGACATTAAAACAGGTATTCTTGTCTTTAGCAGGTGTTAATGATCCTGTCCATAAATGTGTCTCATCTTTTCCAATCTCCTGACACTACCAGAAAACCTCCTGTGACAACAAATCCCAGAAGGTGACTACCTGCTCTGTAAAGATACTCTTTTTTGCTGTTATAAACCTCGCTCTTACAGTTGCTCCCTGGTTTTAGTACTGCTGGATTTGATGAACAACAGTTCTGTACTAAAGTTATCCTCTATCTTCACACAGGCTTTTTATTTGCTGCTGTTGCACACTGAACAAAAGCATGTTTACTAATACCATTTGTAATCACAAGTGGTTAAAGAAACAAATTCTTCTCCCCATTCGATTACGGCTGTAACTGCAAACCAAAGCATGTCTGAACCTGCCTGATGGAATATTCTTTTAAAGCATTACCCTAACTGATGAAGACAAAGTTCTCAGAATTATATCATGAAGAACCAGCCTGGCCACACTTCATCTTGAGATGAGATGGCAAAAAGAATACACATCAAATGCTTATGTCCTAAAATTCTGTTATAATATATTTGAACTCAGATAATTTTCTCCCATACTTTGGCCTACAAGACTCAAGTTTTAATCCTGCTGTTTCAACACAGATAAGTTTAACAAACAATTGCAGGATGCAGTGTTAAGCGGTAACATTACCAGATTAGTAATTTACAACTGATTTTAAAGAAACTAGGCAATCTAGAAAAAAGTTTTGCTAATTACTTAAAGCAGGTGAAAAGTGAAGATTAAAAGAAAGATTTAAAGATGTTGTTAACATACTTTTTTTTTTTAACATACTTTAATTAATATCCATACCTATTATTTAGCAGAATATTTGAACATTTGATATCTCTGTGCAAAAAGTTCTTCTTATGGCAATAGGCCAAGCCTTCCATCAGTTGTCTCATAAAAGATTTAATATGATTTTCATTAAAATGAACCAAACCGGATTCCAGCAGTCCCATCAAGTCATGGTCCATATATTCAAATACCAGGTAAAATGCACCTAGGAAAAGAAAGGGAAAAGGCAGGAGAAACAGAAAGAGAGAAATTGATTTAACAGCAGGCCAAAGCATTGCTGCTCCCTACTTTTGAGAGTTTGAAGTATTTTTCTCACAACTGTGTACATTTTCTGCAATATTTATAGCTGTACCTCCTGTCCAGTAACAGCAATGAAACACAATGCAGTAAAATGTTTTTGTAAAATTGCTTTTCCGTGTAAACGATTATACTAGTCAAATATTTGTGAAAACAAATATAATGCTATCACATGGCACTTTAATTAGATGGACATGTAAGCTCCCTGTGGCTCTCAATCTCCATCCATTTTATTTAAAGAAAAATTAACTGGGTTAATATTCCCTATGTAAAGTTTGGGGAGAAATCTAGAAACAAAATATGTACAGCACTAGTTTCTCTGTCATGATTTTCTGACTGATTTTTTTTATGCTTTCGATGTGGAACTGGGTCACAAATAAGCCTGTCCTTCTCAGACTAAAAATACCTGTAAGACAGGACAAAATGAGAAAGCAGAACTAACCTACTAGCAACAGCACCTCTACAAAGACCGAGTTCATATTCCAAGTTACCACATACATACATCAAGCATAAGACAATCTGGTCTTATCTCACATTAGCCTGTGTAATTCCACAAATAAAGCTATTAAAGCCAAAGCTCTTTGGTATATCTAACTATTCTTAGAGAGGAAAAGCGCTGAGCGCTTCAGAAGCAGAAATAACCAACTTTCAGCACAACCACTCCCAGTATGATCTACTTTTTAGTAATTAATTCTTCCCCTTCTTCTTAAGTCTGGGGCAGAGAAGACAATCCAGTCCCTGCAGAACACTGGTGGCAATGCAGAAACCACCTTGAAGTGGGTCTGTCTACCTTCCATTTTCAAAAGCCTTCCCCAAAGAGATTTCAAAGCCACCAATCTAGCTTCTGCCCAACAAGAACTCATTATAGATTCTAGTTCTTGAAAAAGAAGCGTGCATCCAGAAGCTAGTGAAAGTCTTGGAGGAATAATGAGAAGTCAGCTTGCCAGAATGTACACACACACGGCCGAATTCTAATGAACTGACTTGTTTTCTTGCATAGTAGCTGAAAAGGGAAGACAGAGTGCTAAATCTATCTGCTATTCAACAAACAGGAAAAAGTTTACTTGTACGGTATGTGTTAAACTTGTCACAAAAATCAGCATAGAGCACTGAAACCACAGGCCATTGCATAAGACACTCACGAGTTCATTGTTTTTAATGTGGGTCCTTTTGTCCTGGTGGATGTTATACGGAGGAACCAAAATAGTGATCATAAAATACCACTGCTGGTGTGTACAGAGGAGGTGGAGTAGGAGGTAAATCAAACACGTACAACCCAATCCCACCACTTCAAAAGGAAAGAAGGAAGTATTAAGATCCATAAAGAACCAAAAGTCTGCTGTGGTACTTTTTTCATAACCGAGTTCACCAATGCAGTTCACCAGTTCAGCATGGTAAAAGCATAGAGGCTCCCAATCTCAGTCTTTTGAAACAAGATAGCTGGCAACCTGGTGTTAGGTCTCCTTCACTGACAACTGCTGAGGTATGAACCGTGACAAATTTTAAAATGCCTTGAAATAAACCACCCAATATTAATGCTGCAGTGCCAGAACAATCTAGATATGCCCTTCAGAGGATGTCAGCTCAACAGAATTGAATACCAATGATCTTGGTATCTTCTTGCTCTGGAATACAAAGGAAGGTTAACTCTGTCACTGCAGCAGGCTATGCTCTGTGTGTATGTGATGAGGAGAAAGACTGGGAAGGGTCAGTGGGATTGCAGACCTGTTTAGTGAGAACAGCTGAACACAGTCTTCTTGTTTATATATACAGCCTACTTGTAAAGTAGGCTCCATGCCTTAAGCAATTTCCTGCTTTGCCACTAGCCCCCAGGATTTTTCACCACTATAGCAAGCAATCACAACTGGTACCCTCATGCAAGAAGGAAAACTGACAACAATGGAGATAATTCATAAATAAAAGAGTAGTATCTGGGAGATGGCAGCTGATTGTTTATATTCTCAGCAACTCCCATTAAGAAACATACACTAGTACAGCAGAAATGCTAAATGTTCCTTCCATACCAGAGCAAGAGCAAACGCACGGCTCCATTACACTTGTGCATTACTACCTATTTACTACCTACATATTATACAGCGTTAGAATTTGTTTTAAAAAGAAAAACTGTCAAAGCTGAATCTTCTTCATTGGTTATGAGAAACTACTGAAATTAGTCTACTAGCCTTGGCAATCTAATCATTAAAACCTGATTTTCAGCATTACTCAAACTATATTTGCAAGTCATAGTAGCTACAAAAAAGGCATCAAGCAAACTGAAGTGACATTTCTGTTGGTTTATTTCTAGACAAACATGGTGCCCTTTTCTGACAGAAATCTACAGTTTCCATCAACAAAACAAGTACGTTATTTCACTTGAAGATTTCAAATCTCCACTGCTTTTCATCAGATCAGGAGATCTGATCCTTCATAACAGGGAAAGAAGCTATAGATATTCAGGAAGAAAACAGTCATGGAAGACTTCACAAGTGAACTATGCACAGGCAGAAGTCTGCTTACTATAGCATAGTCCGAGATCGAATTTACAACATCCTTTAGTGCAATCAAAACAAATGCCACAAAAATATCCATTTCTCAAAAAGGAAAAGAAAACAGAAAAAATAATCGTTCTTTCCTTTATGAGGCCAAGATGCTCAATAACTTGGAGGTTATGCTTTAGAATGACCCTTTGTTTCATGCCAGCTTTGCCCAATATTCACATTTCTAGAAGCAGTGTTATAAAAACACCTAAAGCTCTGTTACAGTAAACTCAAGTCAACTCAAATGAACCCAGAATTACTTATTTGACTTTACCGTTACTCAGCTTACTGCTGTTATGTTAAAAGACCTCCACTTTCCAAGAAGTAAGTACGTGTGGGGTGGGAGGCAGCCTACAGCCCGTTTCCACCCACATGCTGCAACAAAGCACTAACAGGGGGTTTACATCTTGGGTGCCCCACTTCCTTTGCTAACAGCACACAGCTCATCTCCATTCCTTATCTACTGAAATAATAAGAAACCTTAATGTCACTGCATGTTGACAGAGCAGCAGCTGGAACAGCTGAACAGTAGTAAAATTGCCTACTTCTGAATATGGGATAAGAGATAGCAGCTGAATCTATTAGGAGGTACACAATAAATAAAGGAGACTCATCACATGGATGGAAACAATCCTCGTCTTACTCCTTTTGTTTGCACTTAGAAAAATTTCATCTTTTTGACCATTTTGTCAGTTAAGATTGATAAGGCTCAGAAAGTGAGATACCACTTTAGAATAATTAAAGGATTAACACATCATCTCCTCCTCCTGTTCACATATCATGGAACAGGATAGCTCCATGTCATGGAGCTCTAACAGCAGCAGTTTTCTAGACCAAACCATAAAATAAGCAGGGGCATAATGCCGTAAAGCTATGCATACAAAATGGGTAACTCAGCAAAACATGGTACTGATGATCTGTAATAAACAAAAGATTTTCTGAGGGGCCAAAAAACCTAACAAAACATACTTTGCATTTTTGTGACACAGGCAGGCTCTGGATTTTTTTGGACTGTCAGCAAACCACACAGATCCAACAAAGAAGGACATCAAGCTACGTATTTGTTCCCAAAGTAAGATACAAGTGCTTTGGGCTGGAGGGGGGATAAGGGAGAGCAGCAGGGGAGAATGATCCAAAAGCCTACACAGATGACAGCTTTTAAGCAAATATTTTCCAAATGTAATTGCATAGGGAAGGTGTTTGGGGTTCCTCAAAATATCTGATTAGATACAGATTAGATGAACTGGGAGACCAGAAGTGCCATACTATGTGCAAATTTTAATTCAATCCTTGTATAAATGCATGACAATAGTATCTTGAAAAGCAAAAATGCTTTAAAAAAAATGGATCCCTGACTCCATCAGTGCATGGTATGCACAATGCTGAGTTGTTGAAAAGGTTTTCAACATTTTGTTCTGTACTTTCTGTTCAGAATGAGTGTCCATCAGATTTTCATTTCACTAATAAGCCTCATCAGCTGCTTCTAGGCAATACATAGATTTCCCCCCACCTTGATTGATTAAAGGTAATTGGATTAGATTTACATTTCCACTTCCTTAATATTTCTCTTCCAGTACTCATGATACAATATATTCCAGAACAGTTTTAAACAGAATTTTATCAAACCGAGCTTGAAAACTAAAGAAGAAATTGTCAAACAATTCCTTGAAGTTCCTTACATTTAAATTTCTTAAAGTCCCTTAAAGAAACCTTAATCTTTTCTTTCTACTCACTTTTTACAAACCTATTTTCAAATTTGGTAAATGCCAAATAAAGGCATAGCCACTGAACTGATCACCTTAAGACTGAAGAAAGCATCACTACTATTCTCATTTTTCCATTTAGATATCACAAAACTTACTGTTTAAGGCAAATCTAGTCTAATAAAACCAGAGGTTTTCCTTTTTTTTTTCTTTACATTTTCACGCAATATTAAGTTTTTATTTGATGACTATAATTCTCCCATTGCAAGTTCAATTGCATTGTCCTCTTGAGACAAATCCAGCCCAGACTCCATGTACAGGGAAACATGTTCTGAAATAGGCGTACCAGCCAAGGACATACAGAAGCCCTGAGAGTAAATACTGTCCTTGTTGTAAGAAACTTCTTGTAAGAAGTTTCTATCAGCTATTGCAGGAGCAGCAATGCAAGCTGTAGATCATTAGAGGTTTCTGAAATTCAGATCAGTTTGGTTTTACTCAGCTTCCCAGGAAACCTGGATAAAGCTAGTTAGGATACAAGTAGAGAAGGAACCCTGTAGTGAAGTACTCTCTGATGACTCTATGATTGCTGTCACAAGACTCCTTCCAAACCGCAAGCTTTCAGACAAAGTATTCCTTGATGGCTGTAAAAGTAACCTGCTAGTCATACAACAATGTACCACAGAGTCAGTGTCCTTTTGACACATGTACTACAGTACTGTCAAGATAAACACAAACTTCATACCTAAAAAGATTTGTTAAATTGTACTGCAAATCAATTCAGAATTTAATCTATCTAAAGTAAACTTAGGTCTTAAAATGAATTACAGAAACACACACACACACAATCCAAACAGATAATCCACACACAGAAAAAATCCCACCAAGCTGCGTTGTTGACCAGATCTTTTTTATTAGAGTCTCCCATGCAAAGTTTTACATCCTCCCTCCAGTTAGTAATTAAAAATGCCTCTTCCAGTTAAAAGGAGGAAGATATGTCAGTCAGTACACCTACTGGTTTTACTTTCACAGCAACAAAAGCTAAGTCAGGCACTTTCCACGTGTTTAAAGAGATCATGGCAGTCCCATAAGCTAGGCTGTTGAGCACTTGCAAACAGCTTCTAGCTGAGAAAGAGGCAACTGAGAACTGAAAGACCATCTCAGGTGCCCAAAGAAAAAAAAAGAGACACTTAAGTCATATAAGCCACAGCTGACAAAAGCCCAAAGTAAGAAGGGCCTTTTTTTCCAATTATTCACTTTATAACTGATGAAGTGGCTCAACTAACTTAGCTTATGAGGTGCATAGATTTGAATATACCTAGGAAATAGCTCTTTGTTTAAAACTTTTGTTTTAAATCTTGGTTTTTCAATTACTGTTGCACAGGGAATGCCACACAAACTTTCTCAGACAAAATAAACCTGCTAAGGCAAGATGAAAAGCTTCTGCAAAGTACAATCCTCCTGCTCCAAAAGGACACAAACTGAAGTTCATGAAGTGAACTCCCAATTAATTTGAACTACCTTCAAGCAAACAAAAAGGAAAAGTGAAGGAAAGTTTAGCTGCCAGCTGACTTAATTGTAAGCACCAATAGTGTTAGGCGGCTTCTACTACTGTCAAAGACTGACAACCACAGTTGCTCCTGCATTAGTTCACTAGGAGAAAACGTTTCAACAAAAATAAACATAGTTCTGAGATTTTAGGAAAAAACTGACTGGAAACTATAGCTCATTGGTGTGATCAAGTCAAATGAGGCTTTATGTCCTGAGAGAAGCAGAGGAGGTTTTAACAGTATNAGACGCAGGTGATTTTGTTTCATTGTTTGGTTTTTTTCAGCAGCTTTTTTTTTTTTTTTTTTTTTTTTTGTCAGCTGTTATGCAGATATAGACACAAGACAGAATACAAACTATGAGTTATGTGTTCCCATCCCCAAGCTTGTGTGTTCACCTATCTCCCTCTGAATGATAGCCAGGAAAGAAGAGGCTACATGAGTCACAGAATCATTAAGGTTGGAAAAGACCTCTGAGATCGATCATCTAGTCCAACCATCAACCCACAAGCCATGTCCTGAAGTGCCAACATCTACATGTTTCTTGAAC
>VZTL01023260.1:13379-31395 GCA_013400535.1 Scopus umbretta | reverse complement strand
CTGCCTTTCCTCGCCTTGCCCACCTCTCTTGCTTGCCACCTCAGAGGAGCACACACTTCACCTTCAAATTTAATGCACAGCAGGATGTTGAGGCAATTCTTCAAATCAATTCTGGCAGCATTCCAGGTTGGCAGCAGGGAACAATGAAGTCTTTTTAAAGATTTGTTTATTTGTTCAGTTGGCATAAAATGATGATATAAAGCTAAAAATAAATGTGTTGAGAGCGCCAAGTATAAAGACTGCAGGTAGTGTTCTGCTGCAAACTGTTGACTGGTAGAGGGTATCTGGGGAACGGCGCTGTTGCCCTCCCAGCACCATGCTGCACAGTATTGCTCACTGTTAAAAGGAAACGGGGAGACAAGGAGTGAAAGCCCGTCTCCCTCACTGCCGTGCCAAGGAGACCGTACAGATTAGATGATCCTAGTGTAGAATTACTGCCATTCTCTTGAAATAACAGTTTATAAAATGCCATAAATAAAACAGCTTTTCAAAAGAGAGTTGATAATACAATGTAATGACACTTTTACAGCTGTTTGTTGCTGGCATGTATTGCTGTGCATGAAATTCAAATGCTGGGTGGATATTAAAAAGAAAATCTAAGAGACCCGTGTAAGAAAAGACAGCTTCGAGTCTGCATTTTAAGACCCTTATTAAATTACAATCAAAGTCTAGGGAAAGGCTGTCTCCGTGCCATCACCATCCATTCGTCCGTCTGTGTCCCCCTGAAACAATTAAAATAGAAAAAGATAGACAAGACTTTCATATATGTGGGATCATCACACTGCAATAGCTTGTCAATTAAAACTGTTTACTAAGTTGCAGTGAAAGCCTTCCAGGAATAAGTGCCTTTCTGGCAGTGTGAACACTACATCATCATCATGTCTCTGTTCACCACCATCATAATTGCACTTCCTTTGCTTTTAGGACCTCAAAATTTAAGTTGTCCGGAGATCTAAAAGCAAAGATGAGCCAGTAAAAAAAAGTTTGAAAAAAATACTGTTTCCATAAAGGTCTGTAGTTTCCTTCTTACTAAAAATAATTGTCTCCAAAGTCTTCTCATGTTCTCAAAGCCATTTTGCTCAGAAACAGGAGCCCAGATGTTTTATTCTGGTCAATGTTGTTATTTCAACCATTGTTTAATTTTCAATAGCTTTTGCAGAGATTATATGATTTGATACTTCCAGACACCTACCACTTCCTATTGCTAACAGACTCACTGCATTCTCACTTTGGATAGCACTGGAGTGCCTAAATAGAAGTATGGAAATTTCTGACCACCTATGTTCAGACTGAGATTTCACATAACAAGCTATGTTCTCCACTTTAATTCATGGAGAACAACCATCAAGCCCAACAAATCACTAGAAGCAGAAATCGTCGGCGTTTTATAACACATATGTTAGATATTTTCTGAAGGATCTGGGTCAGTAAAGATTAGCAATTAATATGGAGGTGGGTGTGAAATGCAAGTGGGAAATCAAAATATTATTGATATCAGAAAAGTGCAAGTCAGTACTTGTTTTAATTTATAGCATTCCTGGTGGATTGCTGAAGTTCATTGTATTTCCACTTTCTGTTTTTACCCAACGTAAAGCTCAATATTAAGTCAGTTCTAAACTTTTCTTTTTATCCCCAGAATCCCAGAGTCTTAGTGTTGGAAACTTGTGGAACTTCCCCCCCCTTTTCTCTTTTTGTTATTAGTGTGGGTGAAGACTTTCTGGCCACAGAATTGGAAGGTGTCATCCTCTGCTGATTGCTCAGCTTCCATAACCATTACAGTGTCACTGAGTAATCTTTCACATGGCTATTGTGTGAAAGAGGATGCCACATACAGGAAGATTAGGCTCCTTTGCAAGGAATAAGGAAACTGAGCAAAAATGATATTTGTGCAGAAGTGCTTGTAAAGGAAACCCTTAATTTTATAGCTGGAAGTTAGTTCACATAATATGTAGTAATGGAAACTGTCACCTCAGTATATTTTCCTCCATTACTCCGTTTGCTATCATAATGGAAGACTTTTTTGCAATATCAGCTTCAGATACCTCTTCTCTAGGGTGTCAGTTTTTCTCCCTGGATGGTAATAAACTTGGTAAGCTAAATCTAGTAACTGCACTCACCCCGAAATGTGCGAAAGTAACAAGAAAGGTCAGGTCCTAATTGGGCACATGGTTGAATAAGGAGAGAACATGCAGTATACTTACCCTTACAGAGGCTGAGGGGATCTTGGTGTACACAGAGCCCAAGCCTGAGGTGTATGGGTAGCTTCCTCCACGCTATCCCTGGAAATCCCTTCCTTCCAACCCACCCCCCTCCAGTCATTAGCTCGTGCTATGTCTGTGTACAAATACCAATTTAAAGAGCAATTTACTGTAACTTTGAAAACACAGACATCGGGGTTTAAATCTGATAAAGTGAGCCCTTCATTCAGTTAAACTCTTGCTTGGGGCACGTCTGATTTTCAATGATTAATACCTATCACAATATTTTCTATAGTTCAGCATTTGCCAAGATCAGGGGAGCAAACACTCCCCACTACATCATGCATAAGGAAAGTGATGTCTTGTAACTGCCAGCATCCCTCTCCCTTACGCCTTGAATTATACCCTACTCAAAAGGCACAAGTGCTTTCAGCAATGGTGCAGATATCAGCTAAGGCAAAACATTAGCAAAGACATAATTTTGTCTTGCCGTACTGTGTGAAGACTTGTAGAAGTTGATTTCCAAAGGGGCCGAGATGGTAATCAACTCACATCCATTTACACTGCCCAGTCATGAACACTTCTGTTGTGCCTTATTGAGATAGAGAATAATTTAGCAGACTCCAAATCACTGGTTCAGAGGTCTGTTACTTAGTTCTAGTACTTAAAAATACATTTGTGTTGAACATTTCTGTTGGATCTGAAAAGTCTGAGAGTGTGGTCCTGCTGGCAAGGGCCTTGCAGGATTTAAATTGATTTTTCAGATATATGTGCCTTCTCAGCTAATTTATATTTTCTGCCTGGTTTGCTTAAGGGCTTTAATTCAGTTACTGTGCAGCGTGTTCCAGAAGTGTACTGTTTGAGGCTATACAACTGCATCATGTTGAGATGATATTGTCTCCAGTTCCCCACTCTGCTGGGAGCTGTTTTACACTGCTAGTACCACGAGCTCTCTCTGCTTTGCTCATGGGCTGTTTAGTACATTAAGCCCACCTGCTAGGTATTGCAGAAGAGCCAAGGAGTCACAGGGATTAATTGGATAAGCCACATGAAGTTAAAGCTTGCCTAGACAACTGCCAGCTCCTGCCTTCAGACACATTTCCCCGCTTCTGTCCTGGTTTTCCCTGAAGTCCTAAGAATCCTTATTGTAAGCTGTGATGATTACCTCAGCTGTTTGCTTCCAGGGAGGTTTGTTAATTCTGGCTTTCTAATCTAGTTGAAAGAGCCAAGCTAATCTCCCAGTCTGGTGCAGGGCAATTCCCACACACAGACAGGGTTATTCAATTTTTGGAGCTTCAGGTACTGGAGATTGGATGACATTTTCTTTTCAAGTTCAACTTTTAGGCTAGATATGTACTGTCAACTTCAGCTCCCCCCAAAAAAAAAAACACCAACAAACCCCACACTGTACTGTGTCTGTCCACCTGCTGACCTAAATGTTTGCCACTGAAAAAAACCCAACCAAAACCAACAAAACCCACCCTAACTTTTTTATGTGAAATTGTGTTATAATAGCATAGGAGCTCCTGTAGGTAATTGTCAGCATTTCCATCCACAACCCAGAGAAGCACTGGTGTGAAATTAGCTGACTTCTGGTCATGGAGCCAGCTGGTATCCCTCACTCTCCAGCACCAGTGGTCTCAGCAGATGCACGCTGGTCTCAATGGATTTAATGATTTACCTTTAACCTCCCAGCCAGCCTGCAGGAAGCAGGCACTGCCATGGTCTGTCCAGCTTGGTGGAAGGCCTTCAGGACCCAGAAATAGTACACCGAGCTGTTTCACAAATCCTGACTTTGCACTTCAAATATTATCAATATTCGGCAGCAAACTTCATTTAATTAACAATCTCTTACTTTAAAAGCAGATATATTCTTTTAATGAAACAGTCCTTCTGCTTTGAAGAATTCAGAGCAAGATGAAGCTGGCACCTAATGATAATTCTAAGAAGCCTCATTGCACCTTCTTGGCAAAGCTCTTCAAAAGCCCCGTTTCATTCCTCTCTCTGATCAGTGGATTGTATGCTGCTTTCAAGCTATAATACACATTTTGCTTTTTGATGATGCAATGAAGAAGTTGATGTAAATAAGTAAAAGGCGATGTCTTTAGAGTTCCCCCTTCTCTAAAAGTATGATTTCCAAGATCACTTAGTAGGAAGCTGGAAATTCTTTAATAAACTTTAATAAACTATATCATGGCACACTTCCATA
This sequence comes from Scopus umbretta, assembly GCA_013400535.1. Classification (NCBI taxonomy): domain Eukaryota; kingdom Metazoa; phylum Chordata; class Aves; order Pelecaniformes; family Scopidae; genus Scopus; species Scopus umbretta. Next base: position 26,988 of record VZTL01023260.1, on the reverse strand, counting down.
ATGGAATCTAAGATATAGAAAGTGTCAGAGATTAAAGGGTCAAAGTTTAAGAAAAATTACGCAATTAGGTTTGTAAAAATGTCTGTGAGAGATTATACAGCAGTGTTCCTATACTTTTTATTCTCATTTAATGTGTCATAAAGACATATACAATTCTTCCTTGTCTACCCATCAGCACTGTTCTCTCCAGCATGGCAGGAGCCTTGAAAGACATAGCAAGATAGCTCTGAGGTACTGGAAATTCTCAAAGACACACAAACAAATACCCCCCCAACACACACACTAAAACCCAAATGCCAAACAATAGCTATCATCAGAGAAGTACAACAAGTCTGGGTTTAAGAAATCCAGCTCATGAAATGCTGGTAAGCAGGGACACACTTTCTGCTCTTTAACATTCAGCTTTCAATACGGATGAAGATTCATTAGAGTCTAATCTTTTTAAGAAACTAAATTATCACAGGTTTCTGTCATAATCAATGTGGCAGATGGCTTGGTTTTCCTAGATAGATGACAGCATTAGAAACATTTTAAGAGAGTCATATATTCACACATAAAGCTCTAGCAGTCTTTATCTAAAAAAGTTTACATTTCCTTTACAAGCTGCTAATAACGTCTCATAAAATTAAAGACATTAATTATTAGCAATTGACCTCTAAAGTTAAATTACCTAAAGTAATTGTAATTCCACTTTGATCCACATTAAAACCTCCACCTTGGTATTGATTTCTCTTAGGCTCCACATACAGAGTTTATGTTTAAAAAATAAGAAAGAAATGCTTGGCAATGAATTGACAACTACAATGAAGTGGCTTAAATTCTCATCACCACCCACAAACTTTTGCCTGTATCTTAAGTAGTTATAGTTATTCCAGTTATACAGTCCTAAGAGGTGCCGTCTTACCCACCCTTTGGAATGGTTTGAAACAGGTTTGAAATCAAGCTAAGTTAAACCTTAGTAGAAGGTCTCAGAGTCCAGCTCTACAGTCCACTTCCCAGCCTGTTAGGGCAAATACAAACAGTTAAACTCTGAAACACTGTTCCTCAAGACTATCCTCAAGATATTTGGTGTATAAAGCTGATGTAGTTTTGAATTGCAGTTTTTTAATCTGAATCCTAACGCTAGAAGAGGGCGCAGAGCCAGCGCTCTGTGCTCAGAGTGGCAAATCCCCATTCACAAAAATGCTCCTTTAAGTCAACTGCTACTGCACAGACAGGGCAATGGCTGAAGCTGCCCCTCCTTTGCAGTTACCTGATGGTGTAGTAATTCATAATGCAAAACACGCTCTATTCATCTCAGGAGTTGAGATGCCATGCAAAGGATTAGGATGGAAAGGATTGGGCAGAGAGGGGAAAAAAAGAGGGTTAATTAGCATCCTGTCAGTTCAACAAGGAGTTTGAAATAAACTGGTTTTCACCTCCTCAAGTAACATATTCTCAGACTTATATTAGTACAAGGACTTGCATAGACACAATTCTATGAGAGAAGAGTTTAATTTTCAGCTTTTACTAGAAAATTTGCTAATTCGCCATACTTTCTTCTCATGGGTATTTGCTTTATAGTTCAATAATGTCAGGGCACAGGTCAGTCACTCATGCTCTGCAGAACATTTATCATGAGACTACTAATTAAATTAAACAATTTACGTAATCTCACTTTCCAGTTCTCAACCTGAGCACAAAGACAAAGCAAAGAGAAAGAAATTAACTTCAAAACAAATGCCTCATAATTAAAGTTTAATTTTCATAAACATGAAGAAAGTTAACAGCATTCACTATCCCAAATTAAGAAGTCAGCCTATTCCCTTCGTGCACACATGCACATCAACATTAAATTTTAATGTTAATGCAGCGCTAGCAGTTCTCATATGCAAGGACTCTAATCCTCACTCCAAGAATCATCTGCTCCAACATGATCCCCTCTACCACTATTCAGTAAAGTTTGTGTACCCTTCACATTTGAGGAAGGCAGAGAAGAAACAAAAATAACACGGTTCAGTTATGTTGAGCAGAGATAAACCACAACATTATTTTCAAGCATTAATTCAAATTAAGAGCCAGTCTGCATCAACAACGCTGATTTGCATTTCTTGCTTTCTGCATACAGTTTTGTAAGTAGAGAGATTAAGTTACTCATAGAATAGTTACTGAATGACAGTGTCCTGGTTTCAGCTGGGATAGAGGTTGTTTTTTTTTTTTTTTCCTTCTAGTAGCTAGCATAGTGCTGTATTTTGGATTTAGTATGAGAATAATGTTGATAGCAACAACTGAAACATCAGGGTGTTAAGTAGCGCTTACACCAGTCAAGGACTTCTCAGCTTCTCAGGCCCTGCCAGCAAGAAGCTGGGATGGGACATAGCCACGACAGCTGACTCCGACTGGCCAAAGGGCTATTCCATAGGATATGGAATATGTAAACTGGGGGGAGTTGGCCTGAGGGGGTATCGCTGCTTGGGAACGGCCTGGGCATTGGTTGGCAGGTGACGGGCAACTGCATTTTGCATCACTTATTTTGCATATTCTTTTATCGTTATTTTCCCTTCCTTTCCCATCCTATTAAACTGTCTTTATCTCAACCCACAAATTTTACTTTTCTTTTCCTTCCCCCCATCCTGGAGGGGAGGCGGGGAGGGAGTGAAAGCCGCCTAGTTTTTAGCTGCCTGCCGGGTTAAACCACAACAGAGAGGAACAGGAAAGCATCTCTCCAAACGGCAAGAGGACAATGTAAACTTCAGCAAGGTCCCCCAGACTTGGACGACAAGTACTGCCTGTGTAAATGTGTGCTGCCAGAGCAGGATATTCTTGCAGTCAAAACACAGCCCTCAAAGGACTGTACAACTCCTTACTGCGGGTAAAAGTCTGCAGTATCACCTGCTTAATCAACCAGGTCATGATGGTATGAAACCAGAGTAAATCCACCAAATGCATTTTTCTAGAAGGGCAGTTCTACTAATATGCTCACCCACTGTAACTTTCCAAATCAATATAAGCAGCCAGACATAAAGCTTTTTGTTGCAGAGAGAGACTTGCCTTCCAGGTCAGAGCCACGAACGTGGTACAGAAGTGAAATACCAAACAGCAGAGGAGAAGCAGCGTTGTGCAGAAACATTTTTCATGTTGAATATGAGCAACTTATATACCCTTCAACATAGGCAGACAAGCCAGTTTGCCGGAGTAAGAAAAGCCAGATTCAATTAAGCCACAACTTTTCTTGCCTTCGGTTTCAAAATCTGTGAACATGGACTGCCAGCTGCCCCAGCCCCTTAACAGACCAGCAGTGCAACGGGGGTTCCCCAAAGCTTTGAAATCCTCAGGGGGTTCCTATATCAATACAGTACTGGGGCAATTAAATCTAAAGACAGTTCAAAAAAATTCAGCAGTTTTTCTTTTGAATGGAATTAGGAGACAAAGTGAGAACTACCTTATTTTTTTATACAGTGTGAGCTTCAGAATTGTGAATCACCGCTGACTACATGAACATCAGGCTGCTATGAGACTCAGCAAGGATCAAACCAAAATGAGAGCATTTTTAGTGTCTTGGTTATTATTTTTCATTATAAAAGATTAGGAAAATGGCTCCCCTCCACTAAAGAAAAAATAATTCCAAGCCAAAAAAGCAGAAAAATTCCACTAGGAAAAGTTGGAACAAAGGTCAAAACACTTCCAGCATCAAACAGTTTGAATTTTTTTGTGCAACAACAATAAAACAAGTAATTCCACGAACCTGGCATAAAGTTTACTTATTTCAATGAGCCAAAGCTTTGATTTTTCTTTTCAGTTCAATCCATTCACACCATTTGAAAATATAAATCTGTATTCCACCCTTTGGGGAGGCACAGTTATCTATTAGGAAATTACGCTGTAATACTCTCTACTGTATGCTTCTGGTGCAGCAGTCGGCCTTTCTGTTGCACTTTATCTTTAGTGTAACTACAGCCCCTGATAGAATTCCGTATGAGTCCCTGTTAAAAAATAGTTGTAATAATTTTTTCCCCCGCAAACGCAGGTAGGAATTCAGAGTCAGCTGTTTTAAAATTTATGAAAAGAAGCAGTAATTTAAGCGTGAGATGGGAGCAATTTTATTCCCATTTCAGCTAATGCTAATGTTCAGATTTTAGTTATTAAAATTAATTTGTTTCAATTATATTAAAATCAGTGGAATTGTGTGCCACCGTATTGATGGATAATAGCAATAAGCACTAAGTATGACGTTTGAAACCTGTACTCACTGTAAGCAGGAAGCATAAACGCAGCCACAAAGGCAAGAACAGAAAAAGGAAAAGAAAACTCATCCCTTTCATCAATGAAAGCAGAAAGCTAAATTTAATCCAAAAAGTAAACTCCTGTCCACATTTTAAGTGAATCATGTCCTTTGATACTGATCTCATATTCATGGACTTACTGAAGCCTGGCCAGATCTCAGACTTGATGTCCTACAAAGTTCTCTTGTGTTCACTTTAAGACACAGAGCTCATCAAATCCTACTACGCACTTCCTTTACATAAGGGAACGCCAGAGAGTCTGTTTTCCCCCCGCTGTCATTGCAAAAAAGCAGAGACTTAACTTCCCAGCAAAATGTATGGATAGGGCTGCAGAGCAATACTTGAAAAAAATGTCTTCAATCACCTTGGTAATCTTTAAAGGAGCTCTGATTGATCTTATTTACAAAAGGCTCACATGGATCTAGTTTTACTTAAGATCGGAAAGCATGTAATAGGAGACCATGAAGCTAATGGAGGTAAAATTATTCAATAGTGTAATCAATTACAAACTACCTTACATTTATCACAAGTGACTGTTTTTCTTTGAGCTGATTCTAAGCCCTTTATCTTCCAGATTTCCCTTCTTCCTTTCTTTTTTAATATGTTTATTGAATAATTAGAGAACCTTCAATAGAACACAGAAAAGAAATGAGCTGGCAAAGTATTTGTGCATTCAGGCAAATTCAACTGAAAACTGAAACCCCTCCTCCTGGATGCAGCGATCCTTTTCAGTTCTGACATGGAACAAAACTGAATATATAAGACAGACCTGCCACAGACCTAATTAGCCCTGAGAAGACACTTTATTCAGTGAAAGTTATAATACAACATCAGGCACAGACTGTTTGAGGAGGAAGATACTACAGGCCAAGTAGTTGCATCATCTGCAGCATTCCATCTTGCTACCTTTTGAGCAGCAGCACCCACAGAGATCCACGTTACCGTGAGGTAGAAGCAAACCCCTACAGACTTCACTGGGAAAATGATCACAAACTGTATTAAAATACTTGCAGTTTAGCTGTCGAACAGGTTTTCAATGACTTGGAAGATCTCAGCCCTATAGTCTCAAGGTGCTACACCAAAGGCACAGCCATGGTTATATGCACCCTCACAGTCCATCATCCATCCAGACCGAGCAGTAATTTCTCAGCCTTCCAACGCTCCAGTAGAAGTCGAGCAGTTCACTGAGCACAGTGCAGCTCTTCATCATTGTCTTTGAATAACGTGAAGAATATAACCCAAGATCATTGGATTCAAAGGCAAGAATGCTTACTATTTACAGCTCAAGAGACTCTCGAGTTGTAGAGACACAGAACCAAACTGAAAAGTTCAGACTACCCAATTACTTACGTAGCCTTGAAAGAATGCATGGTACATAAAATACACCAGGTATGACACCGGTCAGAATGTTTTCACTGAAAGACAACAAAACAGGAATAAACTTACAGATTGCCTGAATAGTTGAGAACTTGCTCTTGTGTGTTTTCCTACACTTGCAAACCAAGACAGCCTTGGTCTAGACAAGGTAGGAGTCCAGAAATTAGTGTCAGAGCTTGGCATTCATTAACTGAATTGTGGTATTTTAGTTTAAAACGGTGTTTAAATATGCAGGTTGTTCCTAAGCAACATTACTCCCTTAGTCCCTAAAGCTGAGAAGAGATCTCCAAGAATGTAAGCGTCCCCTTTGAAACGATCATTTCTTGCACGAGGGTTTTCAGGCATAATAAATTATTCCAGTCCTTAAGTTCACATTTACCTCTGTTTTTTGTTGCTCTTTACTTCTTCACAGTAGCCTTAAAAGAGTTCTCTTTAGGGTTCCAATATTATACTGTAAAATAATGCAGACCTTTGCTAGCATTTTCATTTACTTGGACTATGAGTTATGGACCCCTTCAGTTATATTGAATGGCCAAATGTTATGGGGTCAAACAGAGTTTGCCAAAAGTTAATGCCTATCATATGCTAGACTGCATATGAAACTTAACTGCTATCATTCTTCCACCATGCTAGGTTTTTTTTTTTTATTTTTATCTTCTACCTTTGGAGAGGACAAGACAGTCAATAATACTGTGGGGGATTCATCACACAATAGGCAGGCCTTTTTTGAGCAAGGAGCTTGCTAATGAAAGTATTGCAGAATGATCTGTACATTTTAATGGACCTTGAACAAAGATTTGAGCTTTCCTTTTTAATTTTTTTTAAACACCACATGAATTTTTATTAGTATATTACTCCAGACTTGTTTTGAATACTTGGGGGTCACCTTCTTTGTTAGAGCACACATAATGGCAGAGAGGGCAAAGTGGAGTGGAATGAATAAATAAGGAAAGATTACATGGTATTTTTCAAGGACAGGAACTACAAACAAAGTTTGGGGGGTTGTTTGTTTTGGTTTTCCCCCCCTGCCCTCCCAGTTTTTAGCTTTTTTTTTTTTTTTTCCTCCAAACTTGTCAAGACATAGTGCACTATTATGCATGGAAAACATCTGTCATACTTTGGGACTAATGATTCTTTTATTTTTTTTATATAAGATTACAGTTTGTTGTCAACCATAAGCAGTCTAGATAATTCAAGCTTTAAATTAAGTTTGCCTAAGGGTACCAAATAAGAGCTAATGACAACTTAATTACGGATGTCATTAAACATTTAACCTTATCACATTAAGTAAAGCCCATCCCACATTCTTCAGTTCAGCTGGCAACAGTCAGCCAGGAGAAAAAAAATACACTCCTTGAGCCTAAAAGCCAATATCTCCCAAAAGAACTAGGGTTTTGCGCAAATGAAAGTCAAACTATACCACTGATTCAGTCTACAAGCGTGCAACCCTGCCTCTTTGCATCTGGAAGGATCATGTGGAAACATGAGTTGACCTAAAACGCCAAAGTGCCGAGTGCCCTTGGCTACCACTGATGGGTGCGTAGATTAAGATCCACAGCATCCTACAGAGTGAACTCCTGAGGTCATGGGCGGGTAAGGCTCAGAGCTAAGGGACGATGTGCACCCAGACTTAAAAATTCCTTCAACAGGAAGAAGTATTAAAAAAGGCAATTCACTTTCAAGAGCATGTCACGCTTTCAGAGTCTGATGGGATCTCAGGATCAGGGAAGAGGAAGGAGGAAGGACACAAGGAAGTGGTTCAGCTTTTTAAGTAATAATCCACACCACTAACATCCTGGCTGTCTCCATGACAACTGAGCTGGATTCCTTTTGAGTGTGATTTGGGATTGCCAGTTTTTAACCCTCATGAATAAAAGTGCACTGGAGAAACCCACTTATGTGGTTTCAAATCTGTTTTTCAGTGAGGAGTGATTTAATGTACGCATACTTTTACAAAATAATGTAAAAATTCTTTTTTATTTATTGTTTGAACCAATAAATGCAGAAGAGGTACTCCCAAAAATCTGAAATAAAACATTTTTCTGCAGAACACCAGCACTGGAACATGAAAATCCCAGACAGTAACTATGGGCTTAATTGTAACTTTTCTAAGAGTTTTCAGGAAGTCATTTTTTAACCACCTAAAAAGCAGCAGTTCCCCAAGAATTAAATTCCATTACATTAAATCCACATATTAGGCACAAACAATATATGAGATATCAACTGTATGAAGATCAAACTACATCATATTCACCACGTAGCCACAAACAAATCCAAGCGCCCTGTATAAATCTGTACCATCAGTTAGTACAATGGCCTTGTTTGCTACTAATAAGAGTCTGTGAATTTTGGCCCATATTAATGCAAGCATCCACCTGTATGCATCTCATTAAGGAATCAGTGTCACCTGGTCCCCAGCACCACGTTGTTTTGTTCAGCTCTCAAAGTCCTGGTGAGGAAAGGAAGAAAAACACCAGCAAGGGACCCTCTCACCCCTCCAGAGTACTAGGCAGAAAAGACAGCTTTGGCTAGGCACCATCCTGCCTTTGCAGCCTAAATTAAATTCAGTACTTCTCTTAGCACATATAGCAATCCTAGAAGTGAAGGCAAGCACAAGGAAAGTAAAACGAATACAGGAGGGACAAGGAGAAAGCGCTTGCCTGATACACAGGATCAGATGAGCATATTAGGCAGGCAGACAGCATAAGATGCAGAAGTGAATTCTAGGCATGCTGTGCTTTCTGCCAGTAGAAAAAGGACATTTTCCCCAATCAATATAGAAGTGCAGCCAGGCACTGCTCCTTGGGATTTCCCCATAGCCACCAGGCTGAATTCTACACCACATGGATCACCCAGTACTATACTGAACAAAGGTCCACAACATCACACCTGCATATAGCACAGGCAAGGAAAGGTAGCCCAAATGAAGCACCCCTTATTATGAAACATCCCTTAATAAAACAAATCCCCACATATTATTAAGAATGCTGATACTGGATCATTTCACCAATAAACCCACATTTCTATGTTTGTTTGTACATGGCAACAATTAGTAGCAATTAAAAAAAAAATCTATTGATTTAATCTCCAGGACCTTATTTCATATCAATGTGCATTTTAGATCTAACACTTTTATTTTTAAATAAATGAACTTTATTTTTCCTATTTTTCTATTATTTCTAAACAACATTTATTTTGGTCCTACTCCATTTTTATTCCAGTAGAGCTCAACTGAATTCAATAGTATTGCTGTTAATTTACATTAGTATAAATTGAAGAATAATCAGGCCTGGAAGACTGATATGAAAAAATTAGATGTGCAGCTGTGGTTTTTAAGATAATGCTTTCTGAATTACAACAGACAGTATGACAGGGTAAATGTTTATTAACATATTAACATCAGCCAAGTTTGCCTCACAGTCAGTTGTTTGGGGAAAAAGGGGAGTATATAGCAAAAATTAAAACATGCTATAGGCATCCTGTCAACCTTAACGAACTGCAATTAGCAAAAATGCCTTTTCTTGCTTCAGAGATGTCAGAATTTATGCTCTATCTAGACACACTACTTTTAAAACACTGCCATCACCACAGCCTCTCATTTTACACCACACATAAACAAAACCTCCTTTGGCCTATGCTGAGGGATGAGCAGCTGTAAGGGTTTGTGCTCCTCTTGCATCTCTCTGCAACTTCAGAGAAACTCTATTTCTATTAAAAGATTGCAAAAATCAAGCCCACTTTAGTTTCTCAAATGAATGAGCCTGAAAAAATCCTCTACTAAAAATAATTGAAGATGCCACACAGAATTATTTAAAACTTCATTTGTCTTCTAATTACAGTTTGATAGATTCACTTTATATGACATCTATGGACAACACTAAAAATTTCATTTTAATCAAATACCACCTTAATGTTGATGGAGCCTAATTGAAATCCATGGTGTCACAAATTACATAATACTTACCATAGGATAAGAATTGCCCTAAAACTACAACAGAGGTGTCCATACAGGACTGCCAGAAAAGCTCACACTTCTTTTAGGCTGCAACACCACCATCAGCTCACAGCTGTTATAGATTAATCTGTCATTTTTCTGGCAGTTTTGCATATTAATTTATGGTATTGATTGTGCAAAGCACTGGGGTGTGTAAGGGTTAGCTCTGAAAATTAAATCCATTCAAAATATTTTAGCAATACCTGTCACTTTTTAAACTTACATTGTACTGTCCAAAGCTCTTGCTTATAATATTGATTATTCTGTTAATTTCTGCTGTGACTTATTCTTACAGGTGTCTTAGAACCATAAAATAGTATAACATTTAATCCACATCCCACACTGCAGCTTCATAAAGTCTGCCTTCGAATGCTGCTCATCAGGAATTAGAGAGCTCAGGTAAAACCTCATGTAAAATGTCATCCCCAATTTTTTATTTGTTTTCAAGTATGTTTTAATTAAACATTGAGGTGTGCAAAATGTCAAAACCACCTCTTCATAGATCGCTGAATGCAGCTGTGATTAAAGTGACAACTATTTATTTATATAAAATTTAGTCAACAGCATAAACTCCTGAGAGTTGAAGCAGGAAGCAATGCACAAGACATACCCTAAACACAATGCATCCTTTCCAGGTTTCTTAAGGATGCTGCCACCAGGCTCTTATGCTGTTCAAGAGTAAACAGACCAAGCAGTAAGAGATACAGAAGTCAGCAGCTGAAATGGGATGAAGTTGCTGGTAGCTTGGTCTCCAGAAACTAGGACTTAGTAGAAGTTTCATGGAGTATCTAGCATCTGCACGTTTTTGCCAAAATATAAACTGATTATTACTTGAGGCTGCCAGCAGCCTGAAACAACCGAGGTACAAATTCACTCAGCCATCATAAAGATATATCAATTTGAAAGCTGTTGAGAAGACACAGACTTAAAGAACAGCATTATTTGATTCCCCGTAGAAGAAGAAAAGAAGGAATATCGAAACAGCAGTCTTGTTCTGCTGTCACAGGTGGGTGGAGCTTGACAGTATTCATCAGACCCTCACAGCTAATTGGCATAGGGATAACGAGCAATTCAGGGCAAAGGTAAGAGGAGCAGGCAAAGTTGCAGGACGGAATACATGTGCTGCTTGAGTATGTGCACAGAACAGTGTTAGATGCTGTTTTGTCCAGCCATTGACTAGCCCCTATTTACAGTCCCATACCACAAAACCCAGGCAATTTTTCAGCTACAACTCCCCCTGCCCCATCTCTCATTCCACTAATTTTTCCTCCAAAAAAACATTAAACCAGAGAGCAATCAATTCAGTCAGTTTCCTCTATGAAAATATGGTATTGTAGCTTGAAGATAGAGATGCTAAAATTATTTAGTCCTGTAGCATTTTGCTTTAATTCTGCAATCACTTCTAAACTAATATGAAAACCTTGACAACATGAGCTCTATTCCAAATACATCTATTAATGCTACCTGTATGAATGGCAGAGGTATTAACAGTGATTAACTGCTGATTGTTTTGCCTATCATGTCATTTTCCTAACACGCAAAACCAACTGGCCTTATTAAACATGTTTTTGAGCCTCTAAGTTCAGTCAGTAAACCAATATATTGTATTTGCTAGGATTGAGGAGTCTAAATAGTATCATACAATTTTCATGCAAGCAAACTAAGTGTAAATAAGCTACTAAAGCAGACTATCAATTAATGACATGAAAAAGTCCTTTATTAGCCCCAGTGTTAATAACATTCACTTGGCCAGAAGGCTAATAAACATGGCAGGTGATCAGCAAGTCCATCTGAGTAATGTAAGTGCCATCCTCTCTCTGTTACGCTCCCTCCACAAATAAAGCAAATATACTTGTAGAATGATCAGACAAAGGAAACGGTGTTCAAAAGCACAACTTTGATAATCAGAATGAATTCATGTTCCTACAGTGCTTTAGANACGCAGCACTATAGCAGCTACTAGGAAAAAAGTGAACTCTGAATTAAGCTGAAACCAGGACACTTCCTACCCATAAGATTTGTACTAGTACTTGTGCCATGATTCATTTAAACCAAAGAGCTCATTTAGTACAAGTTGAATAGAAATGCCCTGAAATCCCCCTCACCAGATACTTTTTGTAGCTAGGACATTGCTCTGTTAGAATGAGAGATGCCAGCACATCCCAGGGTTGCACACAGCCTTCCACAGCACTCTAACCTATAGCAAAATAGTCCAGTAAGTTACACATAATAGCAGTTAAAGAGGTTAATAGCTATCCTACAGCTGATGCAAAGGACAAAGAGAGCTGTCATTCTTACTGGGAAAATAAGATGAGGTCAAAATAAACATGAATTACTCAATTTACAGGAGGTCAGACTAGCCAATCTGAATGGTCCTGGTCGGCCTTAGCATCTATAAATTTTCTCATGCTTCGATTTAGTTTCCTCTGGCCTATATTCAAGCTTGCCTGTAAATGTGTTTTTATTGTGTCAGTGATCAAACTGACAAATGGATACAGTGCACAGGATAAGGTCTGAAGCATCTGTATCTATAAAAGTCCATAAGCTTTGAGCTTATGTAGCCCGAGATGCTTAATTATCTGCACCAAGAATGCTTCAAGCAAACACCGAGACACCATCAGAGATCCGTAGGGCATGCTTGCCTTCTTCAATCACAGACAGCATAGGTGCCTTTAGATGCCTAATTTTGATTAGCATTGTTTGCAAACTCAGCAATCCCACTGTTCTTGGATCTGGCCTGGGATTGTTAAGGTAATGCCATAAAATTGAAAGGACAGAAGCAGCCAGAGAGAAAGTGGAACAGCAATTCTGAAGCCAGACTCTTGTGTCAACAAAAAGGCTTTGTACTGGAAAAGCAAATGAGCTTATGGTCTTTTTAGTAAAGTTAGTGCCTTCTCAGAAACAGTGGTCAGAGGCAGGCAGGTTTTTCCTATGGATCCATGGGACTGATGCAAAGCAGGAGGATGAGGATGACATGTACCGAATCATAGGCAGCTGGAACAATCATGATATCATCCTTTTTTAAAGTCTGCTTTATGATTTTGTATCTATGGGGAGGAGCCTAATCTGGAGAGCACACAATAGCCAGACCAATTAAGACTCCATAAACATCACTCTGAAAAAGAGACTGTCTCCCCAGTAAACATCTACTCTAATGGGATCACATTTCAGTGCGAAGAGGAAGGAATGAAAAAGGAGAATGCCCAGATTCGATACATTTATAAATTTAAGTTTGCAATAACACAGCATAAAAAGATGTAGCTCCACAAAGAATTTCAGCAGTAGGGAACAAGTTGATGTACAAAACCTTTCATCACTGCGTAGCTAGGAATCATTAACACAGAGGCCTCAGGCTAGGGCATTAATTTCCCTAGATGTCTAAAAGTGAGAGATGTACAAAATAAGCCTTTCTTTGCATATTTGAACAGTATTAGAGTCTGCACCAGGTCTATGATTTGGGGTTTTGATTTAGTGGGGGGTTTGGGGGCGCTGAGGTGTTTTTTTGGGGGTTTTTTTTGTTTGTTTTTTTATAGTCTACTTGTTTTTACCTACTGAAATATGTTCTGCATGGCAAGACAGCCACGTGTGCGTCTGACAAACGCCACAACTAGATGTGTTGTTGCTGTTCATAGTAATCAAGTTCAGAATTTGCTGAGCAGAAGTACTACTCCTCNAAAAAAAAAAAATCAATTGAGCTGTGTTCATATGCAATAAGCAGAGCACTTTACATTTAAAATGACCCCTCCCCATTCCAACAGGAACAACTGCAATTAAAAAGGTGTTAAGAACAATCATAACCTCGTTCAGAATTAAATCCATCTTCATACCATGGTTAAGGATTGTAAATTAACTAGAAGATTACTTCTGTTGTGGTTTAACCCCAATCAGCAACTGAGCACCACACAGCCGCTCGCTCACCCGCCTCCCCCGGCCCCGGCGGGATGGGGGAGAGAACTGGGAAAAAAACCTAAAGCCC
>VZTL01023260.1:0-13302 GCA_013400535.1 Scopus umbretta | reverse complement strand
CAGACTAGCCAATCTGAATGGTCCTGGTCGGCCTTAGCATCTATAAATTTTCTCATGCTTCGATTTAGTTTCCTCTGGCCTATATTCAAGCTTGCCTGTAAATGTGTTTTTATTGTGTCAGTGATCAAACTGACAAATGGATACAGTGCACAGGATAAGGTCTGAAGCATCTGTATCTATAAAAGTCCATAAGCTTTGAGCTTATGTAGCCCGAGATGCTTAATTATCTGCACCAAGAATGCTTCAAGCAAACACCGAGACACCATCAGAGATCCGTAGGGCATGCTTGCCTTCTTCAATCACAGACAGCATAGGTGCCTTTAGATGCCTAATTTTGATTAGCATTGTTTGCAAACTCAGCAATCCCACTGTTCTTGGATCTGGCCTGGGATTGTTAAGGTAATGCCATAAAATTGAAAGGACAGAAGCAGCCAGAGAGAAAGTGGAACAGCAATTCTGAAGCCAGACTCTTGTGTCAACAAAAAGGCTTTGTACTGGAAAAGCAAATGAGCTTATGGTCTTTTTAGTAAAGTTAGTGCCTTCTCAGAAACAGTGGTCAGAGGCAGGCAGGTTTTTCCTATGGATCCATGGGACTGATGCAAAGCAGGAGGATGAGGATGACATGTACCGAATCATAGGCAGCTGGAACAATCATGATATCATCCTTTTTTAAAGTCTGCTTTATGATTTTGTATCTATGGGGAGGAGCCTAATCTGGAGAGCACACAATAGCCAGACCAATTAAGACTCCATAAACATCACTCTGAAAAAGAGACTGTCTCCCCAGTAAACATCTACTCTAATGGGATCACATTTCAGTGCGAAGAGGAAGGAATGAAAAAGGAGAATGCCCAGATTCGATACATTTATAAATTTAAGTTTGCAATAACACAGCATAAAAAGATGTAGCTCCACAAAGAATTTCAGCAGTAGGGAACAAGTTGATGTACAAAACCTTTCATCACTGCGTAGCTAGGAATCATTAACACAGAGGCCTCAGGCTAGGGCATTAATTTCCCTAGATGTCTAAAAGTGAGAGATGTACAAAATAAGCCTTTCTTTGCATATTTGAACAGTATTAGAGTCTGCACCAGGTCTATGATTTGGGGTTTTGATTTAGTGGGGGGTTTGGGGGCGCTGAGGTGTTTTTTTGGGGTTTTTTTTTGTTTGTTTTTTTATAGTCTACTTGTTTTTACCTACTGAAATATGTTCTGCATGGCAAGACAGCCACGTGTGCGTCTGACAAACGCCACAACTAGATGTGTTGTTGCTGTTCATAGTAATCAAGTTCAGAATTTGCTGAGCAGAAGTACTACTCCTCCTCTCTAGATACAGGCCTATAAAAGCATGCATGGTGCTTCATAGCCATGGGACTACAGGTTATCACTAGCACAGGTCTCTGGCAAGCAGTGCCTGCAGTTCTACCTCTTCATACAGCTCTTGCTTATTAGTGTGGTATAGGAAAATTGCTATGTGGAGACACTTCTGCTTTCTTTCCATTTAAGCTGTAGTAACAAACTTAACTGCAAAAAGTTAAGTTCACTGTTCTTCTAGAAGTGATAATTTTTAAAGATTAACTTTCCAAAGTTTATTCCCTTCTATAGTTCACTGTTCCCCCTCTGTCCTAATGATATTCCACTGCAACTCAAGAAAGGCAGGATTCAAAGTTGTTGGAGTGATAGATTTAAATGTCCAATACCTTACAAGTTCTAAAGACAGAGAGACATGGTTCCCAGACACTGCTCAAATGGAAGGATTACATTGCTTTTCAGGGGATTCACACAGCATTTCACCTTATTCCTAAAAGGTTTAAAAGCATTAGATCATAACACTGTATCATCATGAGGCACGGAACAGCGAATTTCTTAAGGTTGCTATCAGTTATCTTCTCCTCCTTCTTAGAAAAGTAAAGTTAGGTTAATTACCCATGCATCTCACACAAATTCACTTGAAGCCTTAGCAGACAAGTCAATATGGAGTTTAAAATGGGCCCAGCGTTGATACTGGAGATGGTGTTGCCCAAGAAAGGGTGCTGGACATGCCCACTTTATACACTGTAGTACAGCCTGAAGAACATTAAATTCACTATTGATAGAAGTAACTTAATTTATATTCTAAAGTGTTCAATCTGAGCATGTAGTAAGTGTAATTGAGCTAACAGGAGGTGGCTGGAAGGAACATGAGAATAATCACAGACTCATTCAAAAATAGCTGCCAGCACTCCTGTGAAGAAAACAATGGTTTTAATACTAAGATACATAACTGACATAGGAGAACAAAAGACCATGAAACCTAATGATTAGGTGATGTGATTTCCAGGAAACTCCCCAAACCAGTTTCTCCTTAATATCCTCGTCCAGCTTTCCTGAGGGTACTTCCTCTCAAAACAGTCAAATGAGGTAAAAAAAATGAGAAGGATGAGGATTAGAGCATAGTGTATTAGGAAACTGAAGTAGAAACAGTGGCTGGTATAGACAACATACAACACAGAACTCAATTTTCTAGGACCTCGATCAGCAGAGATATTTACACTGCCACAAAAAGTCATTCACTTGTTTCAGTGAATTCTTTCTCATTCAAAAGCAATTACAACAAAAGAACCAGAAATAAGATACAAAGAACAGCTAACTTTTTTTTTTTTAAATCATTGGTGCACTGAGATGCAAAGCAGCCTGTCAAGCTGTAAGCAAGAACACTGCTAAGCAAGAACAAGGGAAAGAAGTTTACTTTGGAGTAAATGCCCTTTTAAAATTTCCCATCTTTCAAGAAACTATAGGGATGACAAATTCTCCAGTAGCATATTCCTTTATCATCCTTGCCCTTGTTAATTCTTCAGAAATACCCTCTAAGACAGAAGGTTGTCAGATGAGCCAAAAATTAATGGCAGGCAGCTCTACTGTGCGATTCATTTGACTTGCCACTGCCATCCATTCTGAATTTGCCCCACAAAAAAACCACACAAACTGGGGGCATGGCCATTCTAATATTGTAAAAGTAGACATTAGCATTTATTGCATCTTGTAGGCAAGGGAGGCAACAAGACGGCTGAGCACAAGCATAGTACCACTGCCTCTAAGTGCTAGACCACCGATACCCAGATAAATACGGCAGTCTTGAGTCATTGCGTTTCAGACTACTTGGCTGAACCAGTTCATTATAGTAGTTTATTTGAGTACCTAATAAAATTACAGCATTTATGAAAGGTACCATGCATCTACTCTTCCCACAGAACCACATTTTTTGATCCACCAAAAGGCTATTTTACAAAGCCTTATGATAACATAAATGTAAAGAAATCTTTTTAAATTACCTACACATTTTTTCTTGTTCAAACTGCATTTTTTTTTTTAAAGATTCTCTTTGAGAAATAACTTGCAGTGATATTTTGAATGTGTTGGCCAATTGAGTGGGTTTGCAAAATAAAGACAGATGGCAGTGGATTACCCAAATGTTTCATTGTGGGAAGTCAGCCATTTGCTGTGCCTCCAACGTGATTGTTTCTAAGATCCTACCCCACTCAATTTCCCTACAGCTCACATACCACCTGCTGCCCTACTATGGGGCTATACGGTAGGAAGAGGAGTGTTGTGGGTGACCACTGTTCCATCAGCTATGGGAACAGAAGAGAATGGCATGAGAAATCCTATACATACAGCTTTCAGGACAACGTGTGAGCATGATTGGTCAAGTCCCATTTGCTTTAAGTCACTCGATGTTGGCATGACTTTGAAATCACTGATTTGAAGAGATTCTTGGTGCCCTGGGTGATTTCTGAATTTTTCTAAGTATGAGGTGAATCATGTCAACAGCTACTCAGAATTGTCTACAAGCACTGGTGTCCCCGATTCTTCACTCAAAGTGATGCCAGACTGCAACCAGATTAAAGGGAAAGCATAAAATTGCAGCCCACGCCTGGCTAAGACACAGAGGAGTGCGAATCACAACAGTAATGAAACAAACTTTCCAGGATGTCCATCACACAACGCAGCTAACGTGTCCACTGTCTGGGAAAAGAAACTCCCAAGCAACGCCATTTTGGGAACCAAAATCTTTGTTGCTGCTCTAAAGCAGTCTCTTTAAACAAATGTATTGTCAAAAATAATGACTATTGGGATACCAGTTCCCATATCTGGTTCTCTTCCTCTGAAGCACCAAAAAGGTTCATTTCAAGGGCTGACTGATGGTATAACTCAGCTAAAACTTTGGATTGTTCTTCCCATCCTTCTTTCCTTTAAATAAACAGACCAAACGACAGGAGAAGTTCCCAGTCTCTAAAGCCAGATTTTATTACAAAATACAAAAATAATAAAGTAGAAGATAAGCCCTTAAACATAAAGAAGTCTCAGGTCTGCTGAGGGAGACAAAGTAAATAAAAGGCTCTGAAATAACCCCCTCCAACAGCACCAGTAAGGATAAGTCCCTCCTGTCTTGCTTTGCAGCACAGCTTCCCTCCAGGTGTTCCTTTAAGTTGGCTTTGGGACCCCACTGACACCCAAATCCCTCTCAGGGATCACAGTCTCTCCTTCCAGCAGACTCCCTGCCTGACACCCCTGCCCCTCCAGCCTGCACCCCCCTTGCCCTTCCCAGAGCTTCCCTCCCCTCCTCCTTCCCCGGGGTGACCCAGAGCACAGCCCACAGGACAAAGCAAATGTATTTTCTCTCACTGCCAGCTGCACCCTCTCCAAAAGAAAAAACAAGTGGTTTAGCAAGCTGTGAACCAACCACTATACCACTAGCCTGAGACAAACTTACACATGTCACTGCAAGAGCATGACAAGCAGACTTCTCCTCAAGGCTGCACCCATTTACCTCCTCATTATATCCTTACCTGCTTGATCTTCCCCAATTTTTCCACACAAGCTCATATTGCCAACTCACTGCAGCAACCTTATGCTTTGCCAGAGCTGCTGCAGTCAGACTTGAGTTCTTTGGGCGTAGTTCGTT
This sequence comes from Scopus umbretta, assembly GCA_013400535.1. Taxonomy (NCBI): domain Eukaryota; kingdom Metazoa; phylum Chordata; class Aves; order Pelecaniformes; family Scopidae; genus Scopus; species Scopus umbretta. The sequence goes on along the minus strand of VZTL01023260.1, from coordinate 8,358 downwards.
CTGCAAATTTCTTCCTCTAACGTGCCTCTTATCATGTTCAGGCAACGCTTTACTTTTATACCGCGATTCATTCCTCACCGGCTTTCTATAGCCATAGTAGGCCACACTCAGTCATGTTCAATTTCTTCCCCTTAACACTGAATAGTTCACTTTATATAAAATACTGTGGCTAGTTAAAAGTTTTCAGTCTGAGCTGTGAACAAACCACACAGGACATTGATCATCACGTCCTCGTCCTTTGCCATCTCCAAGTTACAGCAATCAACTACTGGTGAGGCCAGGGAAGTTCAGGGAAGGTGGCACTGCTGCTCTGCTAGCTGGGGTTCTGCAAAACGCACCCTACCATCCAACAGAGCTTTGTGGAAAAATGGCATTAGTCTATTTTTTGTACCTGTTTGTACAGATAAGCTCAGGCAGTTTGTACTAGCATTTCTCCACTGTATATGCAGTCTCAGCTCCAGACAAAATTCACACAGGCGGGTACCCCATTCTCTTCTTTTCTTCCTTATAAGCACATATAATAATGAAGGAGGAAAGAGGCTGTCAAATGCAATAGGAAATCAGGAAAAACAGCTTTACATTTCAATTACTCTTACATATCATTAGGACCGCTTTGCAAACGTCTCCTTTGCAACTTCAAGAAGCCATTTAAATCATCACCTTCCAAGAGTACTAATTCAGACATTCCTACAGCCAGGTATCCCCAGTGTGACCATCTTTGTGTTAAACCACTGAGAGAGAGTGATGAATTCAGAGCAGCTAAGCTATAAATCTATTATTGCATTAAGGGATTTCCTGTTAAAAATGAAGAGGCTTGTTTCTGTCTTTTGTGATATGGCTGAGCACTGGGATCTTTTAGTCTAGGTAATCAACACACCAGTATAAATCTATTTCTTGCCAGTCAGTTTCACTCACAATCCCTGTGACACAATATGACCATCAGGAAATTTCAGAATAAAACTGGCAGTCAATTCAGATGAATATTAAAGAATTACAGAACAATAAGGATGCATAAAATGTTGGATTATAAGATGATTTTTTTAAAAAGAGTTCTGAATGTGCAAACATTATTAAAAACAACAGATGTGCAGCTATTTTATGCAACATATAAAACATTGTGCCTCTGACAAGATTAATGCGAGGGCTGAGACTTTCATACAAGCAACACCAAAAAGCCTTACTATAAAATTGTCAGCTCCACTGCAATAACAACCTAATATCTGAAATATCCTATTCTTTGGGAAGAACAAAACTACGCTGAAGATACTGGATTAGCCATTAGCCAGTTTTGAATGGGATGGGGGGGGAATGGAACACCTCTCCCACAGTGCTTCAAGTTTCCCTGCATTGTGCCCTATGCTCTTTGACCATGTAGGCAAACAGCCACATTCACCTCCTTTGACATTTGTCAACGGTATCGGAGGCCACATTGCTATATTTTTACCCATGTTGCAGTTAATCAGATGAAATGAAGAGGATCATTAGGTTAATTAGGAGAACAAGGCTCACTAATGGTAATAAGCAACAGAATGCACAGAGCAGGCTTCAGTGGATAAAATATAGTGGCAGCTATTGGCATGAAGTATCCACAATTATTTAAGTCAGCCTCGGTTGAAGAAAGAGTAAAGTCTGGTCTAGTAAAGCACATAACCCACAGACAGCCCTCCATACTCACGTGCCAAAGCCAAAACGTCGAGCCTGAAAAGAATTCTTGAAAAAGAGCGCAAATTACAACCTTGTTCTGCAAACCTCTTCGTAACTTGGAGACACTTCCATTAAATTTCATATTCAAAATTTATAGCCCGAAGTTATCTCAAGGAGAAATTAAAAGTTGCCTAATTTACCATGTGGAGCTCAGCTTTGACTCAGACTCTATTCTTGATCATTACATTATGCAAACTACTTCATAAAGCTCCATAATCCCCTTAATGCAGCCCACACTGGTTTAAAAATTAAAAATCACTATTGTTTCCATTATCCTTTTAATTGGATGATGGCATGACTAATATACAATATAAAAGTCAACTATTTAATCACACATAATCATCCTGTTTTACATTTTATTCATGCCAGGTATTTCTAAATTCAGATGTTATATTGTCAATTAACATAAAATTTATAGCTTTCAGCTTTTCAGACACACATTACCTCTGATCAGTAAAATATTGAAGCACGATTGAAATGCATGGTAGGAATGCAGTGTAAAAATAAATAATTGCATACCAGACACTAGATGTTGTAAACATTTGGTGTCAGATTGTTGCGATTCCTCTATGCATGTGAGAGCGAGAGAAAGAGAGAACACGATGAGCATTCGCCCTAATAACAAGGCTTGTTGCATTGGCATCAGCTGCAACACTCCTGGGAAACCAAGAAATTCCTTTCTGCTTCTCTACAAGAGGATGAAGGAAGAAAAGAATGACAGGAACTTCTATTCAGCAGCACATAAGCACCTGCCTTACTAAGTGATTTGATGAGCTGATTCCTATGCTAAATTGAGCGCCACATTCTGTTGCGGAAAAAAAGGCATCAGAAATTCCTCTAGCAATGTTCACTCTTCAAGAGAAATTCTTTCTGGCTGAAGCAATTCCCAATGCAATATTACACTGATTCTGTAAAGATATTGTCTGGTATTTTATAGTATTTAAGTGACTGACTACATAAATTATTTGGTTAGAGAAAGAACTACACATGCATTGTAGCAGACAATATCAAAACAGTACAAAAATATCCAAGATTAAGGTACACAGACAGTTCTTTCCAGATTGTCAAAGGAGAGGCTAGATGTTAATGCTCATGTGTCTTGTCTGAGTCATTTTCTGAAGCATCTCATCCAGAGGTGCTTATTAATTTTTAAATAATTCTTAATAAATATTGATTTGCTAATCATTTTGCAGAAACAGTTCTGCGATTTTTTTTTTCTTTTGTTGTTCTGATGTATCTTCTGTTCTGGCAGAAAAAAAAACCAACAAAAAAGCTTTCAGTTGTTGAAAAGTAATTTTTTGACATTTTAAAACAGATTTCTTTACTTAAACTTTGCAATTAAAGAATGTTTTTAATCTTTGTTCTAAATGCAAGAGGTCATTATCTCAGTGAAATGTCTTGATTAACCTAGTGCATACTTTTTTAGATTCCGTTGAGAAACCATTCAAAGGTTTGAACCTTATGTCCTGCTCTGAGGAAAGACATATTTTTCTAAAAGCTCAGATGTTCATTAGACAGAAAAACTTTTTTATTACTCATTCTAGTCCCAGCCCATCTACACTAAATCTACAGAGAACTCATATATTCGGGAGGCAAGGTATGAGACATCTGAAACACTCCAGCTTTTACTAAGAGAAAGTTGAGTTTTAAGTATTAGAATACAGTTCTGGAGTAAGGGAAAGAAGGTAATATTTTTTGTAAGAAAGTAAAAATAAGTTACATACAATTTAAATTGTAAAGCCATTACAGAAATCAGTAGTTGTTACTGTCTATATAACACCATTATTAGAGAAACATAGTAATAGGTTCCGTCATTAGAAATAATTAGTTATTGGCTGAGCTGTAGAATTCCAAAGCAGTCAGATGAAGTCAGTCTTCTCCTAAATTAAATAGCTGCCACCTACAAAACAGATATGAAACCACATCAGATCTGTAGAATCGAATGTAATCTGAAACAAAACAGGAGGAGGAAAATCAAAACATGCTATTGAGAAAATGAGACTACTGAAGACCAGAAATGCCAAGAATCCACAATATTTGCCAAACAGTTTCTAGAGTAGTTAAAAGAGCCCTGTAGTCCATCACACAGAGAAATAAACAAAGCTTAGATGTCATCAAAACTAAAAGAATCAACTACATAGATGGAACTGCCATTTAAAAAAAAAAAAAAAAAAAGAAATTGGGGTGGGGTTACCAAAAAAAAAAAGGGAGTTTTTTTTTTTCCTGTTTTTTTGCAATAATTACATAGCATGGCACATGTAGTTTGTTTTTGAAAGGTTTTGTACAGTTAGGTGAGAATTGCCTTGTGAAGAAAAGGCTTATCCTTCATCTGTAAGATATTGTAGTTTAAATCTGGCAGTAACTCTTGCAGAAGCTATGAAATTTGTTGTGCTTTTTATGCTTTAGTTGCACTGGAAGTTACAGGCAGGTTCCAGGCATTACTATGTGAAATCTACAGCCTGTGTACGCAGGAGGTCAGACAAGATGATCATAGTGGTCTCCTTGGTCCTTAAAACCCATAAGCAGATGGAAAGGGCAGAAGCTTTGGAGTTTCAAGAGTTCAGATTTTACCCTGACGTGAAAGCGTAACGCAGCCTATGCTTACACCTCTGTAGAATAGGACCGATGTATAACAGCCCATGTTCCGATACCTGAAAACAGGGCTCATAGTAAGTGATTATATTCCTGTACGATACCAGCATTGTTTACAAACTAGACCCAAAAGCCAGGATTTGCCTTTCCTTTTTGATCCCAGTACAGAAGGTGTCAGGTATGTGGGGACACAAGAGAGCCCAGGTCAGGCCCTCTGGTTATGAGGCCACATCAGAGCATCCAGTCAGAGCTTCCCATCACACAGAGGTTACAAACGAGCTACTTTCCAACCCCATTCTGCCCTACCCTCTGAACAGACTGAAGGAAGAAAAGGAAATTTTCTTGTGCTTCTGTCCGCGTTCATCCGTTTCCTCCTCAGTCTAGTGTGCTCCCTGCTCCCCACGCTCCCCATCAACTGCTTTGATCATCTCTCTCAGAAGGGAGGTGAAATAACTGAACTTCTGAGCTTTTGCACAGAGTGGCTGGTGAACAACCTCCTAGCAATGTCCTCATCAATGTAAAGGCAAAATAGCTTCCCCAAAGTATTTAAAAAAACCAAAACAAAACCCAAACCTGCTGCAACAGGGTTCCAGTCCTGAATGTAAGCTGCAGAAGCTTGGATAAATATTGATACAGTGCCTGAGAAGGAATAAAAGCTTTCCCTGAGACTGAAACAAATGAGCATCAGCACCACCACGCCATGACAGAATGTGTAAATTCTTCCCTCTCTTTCAAGTGGGTGGAAGGTAGCCCTCAGCATCCTTAAGTACCTTTGCAAACAGTTTCTGTTTGCTCATTTGGTTTTATAGGTACGGTGGTTTTTAGGGCTCTAATGTGTTATCTAGATGCAATAAATCTAAATAAGTGTCCATAAAGACCTCTGTTTCCCCAGGATTACTCCCTTTTACATGCCTGCACGATCTCTAGCAGAATCATTTTACCTTAATTAGTATCTTCTGTACAATGCTACCACATAGTGTTGTTTAAGAACTACATATATCATTGACTTCTCCCATCTAAAAATAAGAGGAATAAAAGCAGCATGGCACTGCCCGTGTTGAATCACAGATGGCTTAAAACTGGATCTTGTTGAAAAGGCAGCTTTTCTTACAAGTTCTAGAAGTTATTAGAGTATTTTTTTAGCTTAACAATAAGAACAGCTTCAGCTTCAAGTTTCAGACACTTTTTGTGTGTTTGGTAGGTTTTGCTTTTGTTTTGTCAAGAGCAATTTAAAAGTATATTTAATTTTTAAAAAATTTACAGTTCATTCCACAGAAGTTTTCCTTCCTTTTTGTTTCTTGCTTTGCAAAGTCTGTTGAAATGAATAATTGAACTGTTTTCAGTAAGATTTTCTATAAGGAAAAAATAATGTAGAACAACACAAACAGTTACGTAGAAACAGACCAAAAAATACTTTGAGTTTGGTAAACAAGTGCTGAAATCAAGTCTGCCTCAGCATTAAAAATACATGCAAGTTTTTTAATAGAAAAGAACTCAGATTTCCCTGTTTATATAATATGAAGTTAATGGTATATATATATATATTTTTTTTTTTCCCCCCCTCTTTGGCATTTCAATGTGAATCAACACCACACAGTGCCAGAAACTCTTATTCCACATTTCATGCATTCTAGGGCTCCTATATGCTGCTGAATTGGCATTTCTCAAGAGTGATATTACATTAGCAGTCCTGCTGGGAATAATATGCAGAGCCTACAGGATATATCTGAAAAGCCACCTAGCAAGTATCTCATCATATTGAGATAAAAAGGAATTTGGGTGGCTTGGGCTTGCCTTCACCCAGAACATTCACTGTGAATTCGACAGGTTATTTTGGTTTGGTTTTCAGGTTTTGCATAAACTGTTCTGTGCCCTGTGCTTCTCTCCCTCTCTTTCCTTAGCCTGGGGCAGAGGCTGTTACAGTGTCTCAGCTCTACTGCTCCGCTGGGATTATTCAAGGAATTTACCACACAGTAAATATTTGCATCTATTTAAGACATGTCTTGTTATGCCCAGCATCACTAAATACATTGGTGCATCTTGCATCACTCTGTCTTGCTAGCTTTCTAGATGCTCTTTCATTCATAAAGATGCCACAGATGTTCACAAGTCTGGTTTCAGAGCTAAGGAGAAATCTCATTTCTTTATGCCTACTTCTAAAAGTTTGATTTCCCTGGCAATTTTTGGCACTCTTTCCCACATAGCATCAGGAGCACATGAAAGCAAGTAAGTGTGGCATGGTGGATTTAGTATCTGCTTCTATGTATAATTTTTGTGAAAGCCATTAAAACCCAAACAGAAAAGTCAAAGTTTCCTATGGTATGCCCACGCTGAGGGAGTGCTTCTGATTCTACTAAAGAAAAAGGAAAGGAGAAACTGTGGAAAAAGGAAAGGAGAAACTGTGGAAAAAGGAAAGGAGAAACTGTGCCCACCTCTCTCAGACTGATATTTTGAAAGGGGCCTTTCTTTAACTGAAAGCAGTGGAGTCCTGTGAAAAGAGTAGGTCTTGAAATGAATGTTTGACTTTTCAGAGCAATAAGGGTTAATTTTGCTATTGATTTTTCAAGTCAAACTGACTACTTGTGTATTCAGAATGAACACAATGGTAGAAATAGATAATATTGTTAATGAAGCTTCTTAGTCACATTTAAGGGCCAGCCATGAATAGATACCATTGTGCCATGCACACAGAGTAGGGGAGTATTCCTGCCCTGAAGACGTTCTGTACAGAGAAAAAAAAATAAAAATACATGAATGGACTCTGACAAATATCAGCTCTTTTTCTCAGGTGCAGGGAGGAGTTGGTAAAGATCAAGTAAAGGAATGGGAAACAAAAAAAAACCCAAACCCAAAACAGAAACACCTAAGTGAAACAGAACTGGTGAAAGAGGTGGTGGTACAAAGCGAAAAATACTAAGGAAATACTCGAGCAAACAGTCAGGAACAGGGTAAAGTCCTGCCTGGGCTGCAGGAGGCCCTGCCTGGTTGCTTCTGCTACTGCTCCTCCCAGCTGGGGTCTGGCTGGCTTTCCTCTCAACAACAGAAAAAAAGCAGTAAATGGAGCACAACACAGCCTCCTATCCAGAAAGGATATTACCCAAGTTAGCCTTAGGAAATCATAAAGCATATACTTTATGAAAATACCACATTTGGTCCTCTTTAATTTATAAGGTATCTGTACCAGTCAGAGACTCGGCGTAGTATGAGCAGATTTTAAAGAAACAGCTTGGGTGGCTTCCCTACAAAACTGCAATTGCCCGAGTATTCCTTCATTCAAAAGAAGAAAGGATTCCTCATACTTTTCCAGGCACAATTCAGAAGAATTTTAAAAAAATACATATTATATGAATCAAAATGATCCTTCTCCTTCAATGGATCCCTAAAGCACCCGTATCCTGAGTATAAAACCCTCTTTTCATTCCAAGGGTGGATGTGTTTGCAAGCAGGTGAAATCTCAGCAACTTACTAATGCAGTGTGTTATACAGTGGAAAAAAATGAGGGTGACAACATCCAGCAGTAACAGCAGGCACACAAAATGTAGGTAAACAGTTTAATTACCCAAACACTGTCAGCTCCACAGAGAAATTGATGAAAGATTAAACTCCCTTTTTAATCCCCTCACATTTCCCCCATGTGAACATTTGCCTCCCAGAAGTACAACTCTATTGTTAAGTTAAATAAACACAAATACAGCCTGACCATTCCTCCTCAGCTTCACTTCACTTCAAATCAACCTTACAACATCTCTAGTCTTTCTCCTTATCTTTTGGACGAACAAATGTGTTTGAGGTAAATTCCATTTCCTTTTTCTGGTATGCAGTCAGGTCAAGGGGAAATTATTCTCTGTGGAAGCTCTTTGCAACTTGTAAATAGGAGTTTAAGGCTTAAATAATCATACATTCTCCAAAACACAGAAGTGCCGCATGACCTACGGCAGCCACCGGCTTTGATGTGGTTTCAGATATAATGGTGAAAGTAAGGCTTTTCATAACTTCAGCTGAAACACAATCAGTTCCGCCGCCCTTGCCCCTCCCAAGCTACTGCCGCCTCCAAGAGGTCTG
>VZTL01023256.1:0-35426 GCA_013400535.1 Scopus umbretta | reverse complement strand
CCCTCGTCCAGATCATTGATAATCATCAGCTCATCAGCTGTGCTATGTCCTTGTGAACTGAGCTACCTGGGTTCCGATGACTAATGTTTAAAATGATGGAGGTCTGAACTTACATGCTTCTATATGAGGAATATCCCTGATGCACCCTCGCTTCTCTGTAAAGCATTTAGTTTAGCCTACCCTGCACAAATCACAAAAAGCATTAGTTCCATCTCAATTATTGCAGTTGGGTTCTGTTAGGATCTAAATATATTTCACAGCAGCATGTATTTATGTGTTGTTAACACCTGATTGCTGAAAGTACCAGGCTTAGGAAAGCATCACTGGCAATTTCAGTGGGTCCCTTGAATGGCAACTTCTAGTCTCTACAGAAAAACAGCGGATGGGCAAACAAAACCCCATGAGGGAAGTGCTGACAACATCTGCTGTGCTTACCTTTATCTAGCTGCAAATTTTGGCTACAAACTCCCCACACTCCTTCCTTCCCCCTCCTTTTTTTTGCAGGTCTGCCAAGCATGAATAAAGAGCTCATTTCAGAGCTCAGCAGATGGCGTTCCTCATTGTTATTCCTATTGGTACCCAGGGATGTCTGAGTCCATGGGCATGAGAATGTTTTTGCTCACTGCTGTTGTAGTTCCACTTTGACTTTAATTTCTAAGTGCCTGTACTGTCAGCATAAGCTGTGAAACATCTTAATTAATAATACTTGGCATCCATTATTGCTCTTGACAGTTTAAAACTTGTAATATGTATCTATATATTAACAGATTGCTCGTGCAGTATTCTGTCAGTAGAAAACAGAGCAGCCAGGTGATCCTTATAACCTAGTGAAAAAGGCCAAATCACAAGAGACAACATATTCATCTCTGCATATAAGGAGAAAATTGTTATTAGAGCCCTGCCTCCTTCAGTGCCCACACTAGAAGGTAATTGTGTAACTGCTAGAAGTATTTTGCAAAAGATGCTGTTATCTCCGTTTTAGAGACAGCCAAACTGGTGGGTTTTTTTTTCCTATGTGACTTGCCCAAGACAATTTAAGCAAATCTGAAAGCAAAGTACATCTTTTAATTTCTTATGCCCTGATCTGTGTCCTCTACTAGCCTTGAAAAAACAGACTTAGTTTTGGAATTTCCTAATGTGTTGTTGGCTTGATTTTGCACTCTTCATCACTGTAGTTGTAGTTGTAGTATTTCTACCCAGGATATCCTGATAGAAAGATGCCTTTCTATTTCCAGATAGAAATAAGCCTGGGTATGCCAGGATGCTGCAAAGGTTTATAGACACCCAGCACAAGCAATTGCTGCTTCTATAAAGTGGTGCTGTGATTTCAAATGAATCTTCAGAAAGGGTCTTCAAAAACAGAAAGAGACCTCTCCCCTTTTGCCAGAAAGCTTTGCTGCCTTTCTGCCTAGGCTTCAGATGATATCAGAGTGCCAAGTCTATCTAGTTAGCCTTGGATAAATAACAGACTTTCTTCCTGGCTTGAGGCAGAAGTGCTTATCTTCAACAGGTTTCAGATTCTCTATGTGACAGTAAGTACGTGCCTATACATGTGTTAAGTGTCTAAATTCCCACTATAGTCAGTGGAGATCTAGAACAGGATTCAATTGCATAGAAAAGTATCCAGTACCATACGCAATACTCCTAAGAACATTCACACTTTAAACTGCATTTCTCTGCTTAAGTTCTCTGTAAAACAGAGGCAATAATAGTGTGAAAATCAATCTGCTGATATTTTTGGAGACCTCCAATAAGTGGCATACCAGGTGGAAAAATAATCTTTTTGCCTTTTCGGCAGCTTATGATGCACAAGAAGTGACAGGGACATATATTAATCAAGAATAATAGAAATTACTGAATAAATGTGCTGACCACTTCATCCATTGCATGAGGAAGAGTGAGTTTCTTAAAAATAGTAAGAAATTTAGAACTGTGTCATAATGCATATGTTTTAATGATGGCACAAAAAGTGATATTGCTTTAAATGGCATAAAATCTTCATCCTGAATTTTCTCTCTGCTGCAATCCTAATATTCCTTCAGTTAAATTTGTGGGGTTTTATGTTTACAAGTTGGCTTTACAACTGTGCACTTAACACTTTGTAAATAATGCAATAGGCCTAAACTTTGAATGTTTGGACACAGGCACATTTAGCCTCTGGGTAAGAAGTAACAGCAAATGAGATGTATTTTGGACCTGGTTTACTTATTAGATTTTTGCTGTTAATGAAATTTTAAACTCACTTTAGTCTCTGAGGAGTAACTGTTATGTGATAGGGAAAGAGCAATTAGAAAAAAATTGGTGATGATACCTTAGATATCTTGCCAAAGAAAATTTTGTCACAGCGTTTAGTTGGGTTACTATTTCACACATAGAATGTTAACTATAATAAAAGTAACAGACCAAGTGTGGGTACACTGCTGTACTTCACTGAAGTGACAAAGTTGAATTTTCCCTACCTCTTCAAATTTTCAAATTATCTAGAAATAATTTTTCAGCAGGTGTTGATAGTTGAACTCCCTAATCATTTTTCTGTCAGCAGATTTCTATTTACATTTCTGTATTCAACAAAAAAAGGGAGTCCTGAAAGTTAGGAATAAAAATATTAGGCTGCCTGCACTGATCATATATCAAGAAATTACCAAAGGAAGAGGCGATAATAATTCCTGGATTTATTTCCTTTTCAAAATGAGATTTTGAAAGTCTAATCATCCTAACTCATGCATATCAACTTCAATGCTCCTCTTTATTAGATTTTTTTATTGAGAACATGATATCTTCTTGTTTTTAAGGGTGATGATTTTAATAATTTAAGAACCATGGAGATATATATTTAATATATGTATTTGTTAATCAGTTTCCTTCTCTGCCTTCATTCAGATGTTACAGTGTTGTATCTAGCCATATGTAGTTGTGAAAGGGAATTTAATTATCACATATGGTCTTTATAATGTGGCATTGCTGACTGCATCAAATGGAATGGCAATGGTGGTCTTCAGGACCTGACCTTGCAATTCATGATCCAAATGACCACCCATGTGGCTAACACATCTAATTTCTAGAGTTCATTTCTACTCTCTAATGCTACATTTTTAGGAACAGACTAAAAAGCTAAGAGCTCAGACCTTTATCTCAGGTCTTCTTATTGAAGAAGCAACAATTATTCCCTCCATTCATCCAAATCACCTTGGCAGGTAAGTGAAGAATTATTTTCAAATCTTTGCATTTGGAAATGACAGCCACATTTCAACACCATTATCTGCCTTCAAGCTGTGTTTCTCTGCCTACCCAAATCTTTGTTCTAGGTTCTGCCACATTTTCAGCAATTCAGAATGCTCATTTTAAAAGATGCCAGACTGGGCACAGGCAGTAATAATTCATGATAATGGATAGCATGAAGGCAAGAGAATTTTGTGTTAATGCTTTTTTCAATTCAAAATTGGAATAGACAAATAGAAGCCAAGTCTTAGCAAGCCAAGCCCAGACTGAAATATCTCACTGTAACATATGTATTTATGCGTACGTATGTATGTATGCATATATGTTTTGCGCACTTTTCATTGCAGAATATGATTGCTGGTCTTAAGACTATGTTACTTTTTAAAACTTCTGAAGGTGTTTAATTTAAATACTTGGGAATGTTTTGGTATTTATACCCAACATTTGCATTGTGTGCAACAGAGCTCGCTACAGGCTCTGAATTACCGGGTGTTAAATGGAACAACCCTTTAGTCCCTCCTGCATGCAGAGAGTCATTTGTGAGCAAGGAATTAAAAGTCTGGATTCTAATGTAACAGCTGGCAAATCAACATTGTGTTTCATTCATTCAATTAAACTACACAGTACAATTTTGGATTTGGTCCAAGCCCGATCCTGGAAGAATATGAGTGTTTCACTGAGAGTTTGATGTAGTCCTCAGCGACTTGCAGCTATCAAATAAACTGCAGCTATCACAGCCTTGGAAGATTTACGACCTTCATTCTTAACTTGACTACAACTGTTAAGTCCAGAGTTTGAGAGGACTGAGTCTCTGACACTCATAGAGTATATGGGCTGTATTTTTCAAGCTGACTAATCTCATATAAGATTGATGTGAATCATTCTTCAAAGTACTATTGGAAAGATGCTGGATGTCAGATGTGAAACAGGTCTGTCATCACTGGGGATAACTGCTCCAGTGACAGGCATGTAGAAACAAAATACTCTGAAATTCAATAACAGCTTAAAATATTGGCAGGTACAAGAACAACAAAATCTGTTTTTTCCTTCCCCACACAAACTGAAATGATACATATCAGGATGCTGTGGCAAGCCTCTCTACTTGTGGGTCAATGAATGGACTTATGTAAAATGATCATGTCTCTTTCTGTTCTGTTTGGTCTTTCTGACTTTATCCAAAGTCAACTTCCCTGTATGGACTCCATATTAATTGCTTCAAGGAATTACTTTCCATATATTCACCTAAAAAAACCCCACCCCTAAACCCCTAGCATCATTGTTGCACAACGTTTTTTCTAGATGCTACTTTCATTTTTTATATTACTTGGCTCATTTCTCTTTGTGCTGCACTGACACAATTCAAAAGCAGGAGTCTAAACTGACTCTGCATATGCAGTTTTCTTTATCCAACATGTTTTTAAAAGCATATCAAGATAAGATCTACAAACTGTATTGCAAAATAATGGTACAATTTTCTTTTCCAATACCTGATAGGTTTCAAATATAGGCTCTTCCCTAAAAAAATACTGTTTGTTGTTTTTCAGTTACAGGTGAACTTTTTCTTTACATTCTGAAGAGTTAGAAAAGACAGATATTTCAATGTTAATATTACTGCCAACACACTTGTTAACTAAGATAAAAATCTGACCAGCAAACAATTGACAAGCAAACATAGGTTACTAAAAGCACAGCTGTAAAAACTGAGGTAGAATGCATTAGTTTATGCTATACAGAAGTTCATCTTTGGACCATGACCACATTTAAATTATGCTATCAGAAACTTTCATTAATTGATGCTTTTTGACTCTCTTGTGTTGTCAGACTGAATGTAGATGTGGTTTCCACAAGAATACAGAAGGACAAATAAGGATGTTACCATTCCTATCACTCAAACTTCCTGGTGCACTCTCAGCTTATGTCATCTATTCTTTCAGTTTCATAAACTTGTTTTTCACACATCATTCCTCATGCAGAAAGAAGATACAGCCAGGATGTGCATGGGATATGGTGAGACCTTTTCTTCCAATAACAATCAAAAAAACATTTTCTTTCATGATTTTGTATAGTAGTGTACTGGCTATCTGCAAAAAGTATGACTTTGGTACCCTCTGTTTTATATCCTCTTTTATCTGCACTTCTTCTCTGACAGTAAGAACCTGGAAGCAGAGACAGTTTTAACAAGAAAAGAGTTGTTATTAATTTTTAAAATATACTGTGAAACTTGTTAATTTGCAAATACTGATCAAGACATTTATTTTAATGAAGGGAGGATGGTGCCAGACCTGCCTAATTTAGCTTTGGTTTATCTGTTCATGTGGTATTGTGTAACACAAGTTTAGCGCAGCTTTGCACAATAATCTCCAACTGCCTTCAATTTTCAGAATAAGGAACTGGACTTCTTTAGACTAATCACATTTGATCGTATAGTAAACTCCAGAGTTAAAGTAGATTTGCCTTGTTATTAACCCTTCGACATTTGGAAGTTCTTACAGTGGCTTTTTGATACGTATACAAGCCTGGCTCCCTTTCACAGTAATTTGTATTGGTGGAAATATTAAGGCAAAAATTTGGGAATAGAGAGGAAGACGGGGGAAGTTTTGGGAAAACCTTTGGGAGAGAAAGACATGGGAAGCTTACTTCTCTTCTAGGGAAAATGAACCAACACTTCCCACAGACAGGAGAGACATTGCTTTCACAGCAGATACAGGACAAGGCACAGAACAACGAACACCCCTCCTGGTGGAATGCTTTCCTGAGAAAAAGGACTAAGGAAGAGAAGTATTTCTGATCACACTTTATTCACTGTGTTTTTCAGCAGGAATTAAGGCATTTTCCAACATCCAAACATGTGTGAAGGAAAGCAAATGGAGGAAGGCTGGTGACACTAGCAAAATAAGAACATCTTCCTTTTTGGTGCTCAGAAAGCAGTGAAGAAAACAGGAATAACAGAAAACCCTGTGCTTGTTCACTCTCTCTTCCTAGTGTTTGGCACCATCATCTTTTCTACTCTTCTCCCCTTAGGCCGACCTATATGAACTGTATAGCCTTAGCCTGTATAGCCTTGGTGGAGGAATAGTTATCTGACAACTGACTGAAGCGGAGTCACATGGAAAATAGGAAGCCAGGTTAGTGAGGTCTAGGACTTGAGAAGCTGGGACTGTGGTTCCTCTAGCATGGGAAAGTGCATCCTTTTTGACTTTATTAATCCCTGCAGGAATGCTTCTCAGTACTTCTTAGTACTGGGAATAATTTTGAGATAACAAGAAAGAAACCACATGACACCTTCCCACATACCCTTTACACATGTTTGATATTGTAATCCTAACACTTCTTCACAGAATGAAATATGCTCATAACAGACAGCAGCTAAGATGAAAGCTGACATCTGGGACCTAACAAGTTGCTTTTACTGGAGAAATTTAGGAATATTTGTCTTCATCTGTATGTCTTCAAAAAAAGAGATTATCTCAACTGTGAGCAAGGAAGTTCAAACCTGCTAGCTAGATTCAACCTAAAATGCCACTGTGTGAGTCTGTCTGCTTAGCTTAGGCACTTGTGGTGAAATTTTAGGTGCTTAATAAAGTAAGTGCCCATGTTCCCTCTACAGTTTGTCAATGGAGAGAAGTCACATGGGAAATCCTGTCTGCCACATGTAACTGATAGTCCAGGTGTCTAAACTCAGTAAAAAAGGGTCTCCACTGAGGCTTTCAAAGACACCTCCTGTTTCTTGTTGCCAAAGTAGAAAACTTACTCAGGAAGTACTAGTCCTAAAACTTAGAAATGCGTGAGGCGTGGGATCTGTCTCCCTGATGCAGACAGTTGATGTAGTCCAGGGCTAAACAAGGAGCTTCCCTCCCCATCCTCCAGTTCTTCTCATCCCTCCAGCATCCCTCTTCCTTTATCTCTCTGCACCCAGTCTCTGCCCTGCTGTTTTCTACTCTTTTGAGTTGCTTGCTCTGGTTCTTATCAGCATTTTCTCCCTGCTGACCCTCTGTTCTCTCTGCTTCTGCTGATCCCCACTTCTGCTGATGTCAAACTAGAGATAAGTATTAAACCCACTCTCATCTTCACCACTTTATACTATGTTTGTGCAGAACTACTAGCAGATGGTTTTCTTCATATATCTTCAGAGGCCTGAAGACCATCGATCTCCAGTTGATGATATTCCCTGATGGAAGCACTAACAAATGTAACTTGGTGCTTTCTGGAGACAGTATGCAAAAAAGTTAATGGTTCCTTCTTGTTTCCAATGGTATCCTGCCCTTTTCTTAGAAAGAAGATAATATTTAGGACTGAGTTATAGCTGTCCATGTGGCACATGGCATAAGCTTGTATCTTCAGGCTGTAACCTGGTACCTCTCATACAGCACTGAGCTGCGGGCAAGCAGTCCAAGCACTCAACGGAAGAAGTATTGTAATTTATACTTGTTATCTGGTTCTGGAAAGTGCAACCCTAGTGGAAAACAGGTATGTGAGGGTGAGTGCAGAAAATCAGGTCCCCTAGGTTTGATTAATGCTTAAATACTGCAAAACATTTCCTGCTGGTATGGCAATGCAAAGCGGCAGGAAGGCAGAGTAACAGTCTGCCAGGGTGGTGTGGAGGAGACTCTCAGACCTGGTCAATCCCAGTGTATAGCTGTGGTGGGTTGGCCCTGGGTGGATGCCAGGTGCCCACCAAAGCCACTCTACCATGCCCCCTCCTAAACAGGACAGGGGACAGAAAATATAACAAAAGGTTCGTGGGTCAAGATAAAGGACGGGGAGATTATTCACCAATTACCATCAAAGGCAAAACAGACTCAGCTTGGGGAAATCAGTTTAATTTATTGCCAGTCAAATTGAAGTAGTGTAATGAGAAATAAAAAATAAATTGTAAAACACCTTCCCTGCCACCCTTCCCTTCTTCCCAGGCTTAACTTTACACTGGAATTCTCTACTTCCTACACCAGCAGTGGCAGAGGGGGATGGGGAACAGAGGTTGTGGTCAGTTTATGACATGTTGTCTCTGATGCTCCTTCCCCCTCAGATGGAGGACTCCTTGCACTCTACCCCTGCTCCAGCGTGGGGTCCCCACCATGGGAGAGAGTCCTCCATGAACTTCTCCAGCATGCATCCTTCCCGCAGGCTACAGTTCTTCACAAACTGCTCCAGTGTGGGTCCCTTCCACTGGGTGCAGTCCTTCAGGAGCAGACTGCTCTAGCGTAGGTCCCCCACGGGGTCACAAGTCCTGCTGCCAGCAAACCTGCACCAGCATGGGCTTCGCTCTCCACAGGTCCACAGGTCCTGCCAGGAGCCTGCTCCAGCATGGGCAGAAGTGTGGGATCACAGCCTTCGTCAGGTGCATCCACCTGCTCTGGTGTGGGTCCTCCAAGGGCTGCAGATGGATATCTGCTCCATCATTAACCTCCATGGGCTGCAGTGGGACAGCCTGCCTCACCAAGGTCTTCACCACGGGCTGTAGGGGAATCTCTACTCTGGCACCTGGAGCACCTGCTCCCCCTCCTTCCTCACTGACCTTGGTGTCTGCAGAGTTTTTCCTCTCCTGTATTTTCACTCCTCTCTCCAGCTGCAGTTGCAGAGGGGTTTTTTTCCCCCTTAAATATGTTATCCCAGAGGTGCTACCACCATTGCTAATGGGCTCAGCCTTGGGCAGTGGTGAGTTTGTCTTGGAGCCAGCTGGCATTGGCTCTATCAGACATAGGGGAAGCTTCTAGCAGCTTCTCACAGAAGTCACCCCTGTAGCCCTTTTCTGCCAAAACCTTGCTACACAAACCTAATACAATAGCGCATACTGAAAATATTTCTTTGCTTATCTATTATTTCCAGTTTTTTATATACATCTAGGAGTCACAGAGTAATTGACTGTATTTTGGTTATACCCTCTGCCAGCTCAGGAAAGAACCAGTTCCACACTTGTTCCTTTTGGTCCCAGCACTAGGCAACAATTTATTATTTAGAGCATAAAATGGAGGAATTTCATAAAAGCCAAGCCATTATCCTTTCATACAAGCTGCAGCCCTGTGAGGATTCTGCTGAGCCCAGCAAAGAAAGCTGTTTATGATCTCTTCCAAAGTCATACAGTAAAACCATAACAATTTTCTGCCAGTTTTTGATAGAATGGTACTACATATGGTTAAAAATGAACATTTGAATGAATAATTTTACATAAGAAGTGTTCCCTTTTTACCTATATCAAGACAGGAATGAAAGGGAGGTAAAATAAAAATCAGTGCAATATCACAGACTGACAGAAATATCCCTGCCAGTGTTAAAAATGCAAAAAATAGCTCAAGAAGTAATAAACACGAAATATTAATTATAAATCAAATATGTTATCAAATTAAGAAAAAATTGAGAAGAATCTGTAAAACCTCTCTGATTGCAGTGCTGAAGAGTCAGAGATTAAATTCAGAAACAGATTGAAAACCAGTCACCTGCCTTAGAGACAAAATGAGTACAAAAAAAAGGTCAGCTATAGTTAAATTGGAACTTGGGTAATAAGGAGGTGACAGATACCTGTGAATTAATTCCTCTCAGAACTTTCAAAGTCTCCTAAATAATTAATGGTATTTGAACAATTCATGTATGACATCATGGTTTTAGAATGTACATTGTTTTAAGGTATTTTTCTGGACTTGTTCACAGTGGAAAACAATTATTTTTATGGAGGAAAAGCACTTCAGCCCACAGCACCAAGGAGACCTTCTGTTCCTGTAAGCCAGTGAGATTTCAGTATTTTAGGAATGCTATGTCTTTTAGTTGTCTATATGAATATTTTCTTCCAAACCCGTTGTACAATCTCCTGTCTATTGAGGATGGAGGGGAGAAATAAAAGGGTATCAGAGACAGCAGGATGTACATGAGGGTACAGTACTGGGAAAATGAAAGGCAAGTGAATAGATGAACGGAGAAATATCGGAGACAGAAACATGGGGGAAAAGTAGAAAGAATGGCAAACACAGCAGGGGACTGAGCTTTGAAGAAAGGAACTAAAAACAAATGAGAAAAGGCACAATGGAAGAGGAATAGAAACTATTTAGCTTGGTTGAAGCAGTGCAAAGCAGTCAGAAAGATGTGGACTTTCTTATTAAGCAGATTCTTCAAGGGACACAAATCCTACTAAGTGGCTCTCTGTCCCATTTTCCAGGTACACCTGCGCAAAGGAAGAAGAAAGCAGGACAGAAGAAAGGAGAGAGCAGGACAGAACTCATGCTCCCTTTTCTGATATTTGGCTTTCACAGTTGCAAGCTGTAGGCAAAATTACTCAAACCCAGCACCCACTCAAAATTTTGCCCCAGCTGAACTTCAGTGCCAGCTGCCGTAGTATCCAACAGGGAAGTGTAAAAGTGAAATTAAAGGTAGGGTCCTCCTTATTCCAGCTGTATCAGCTACTGATCTCGGTGTCTTCTTTCTGAGCAGATAGTAATGGTTGTGTCATTTACCATATTCCTCCCAAATGTATTCTGTTCCTTTACTTCCAATGGTAGAAGCAACTCTTTTATGTATTCTTTGTTAGCTTTTAAGAAAAATTAAAAGACATCAAGATCATCTACAAAATAAAAGCCAGGAGGTCAAAGTAATTTTCATGCATCCTTTTCAGACCAGGCTGATGTTCTGGCATTCTGGTTACCTACAAGAATAGCTATAGCTGTGATTAATAACCTTGTCAGGTACTGCATGTTGACCACGGTGTGATAGCTATGGTGAATGCCAGTTTTGTACGTGGAGAATTCCTGGGTCAAATGCATATTTTAGAGCTCCCGTCCATACACATGGATATTTGTAGAGCTCCCATCCACACGCATGGATACATTAGGCACTCTGGTAGAATTTCCATAGAAGTAAGGGATTATGTTTTAGAGAATTAAAATATTTTTTGCATCGATACTTTAAGATAGTGCTATCTTTATACACTGATCGTGGCCCTGCTAGCTGCCTACGTAGTGTTTTCTCTGCACATGGCTCAGTCACTGAAAAAACACACTGAATGTCACAGTACCTATCATATAAACTATTAAAAGTGAACACAGCAGCTCAAATTCTTTGATACTGAACTCCAGGGGAGGAAAAATAAGCTGTAAAATCTGTAAGTTTTAGTGGATTTGAGGCACCAAATCTCTTTGATTTGGCTCAAATGTTATCTGGCTAAGCAAATTCTAGTTTTCTAGTTTCCAGACAATTTTGTTTCTGTCTGCTTTCTGAGTTAGGTATTCGCCATATATGTTTTCTGTATAACAATGTCTGTTAAGGCTCTGAACGGACCATGCTAATGCATGAGGGCTCTCAGGTGCGAGAATTTGTATGGCTTCTTATTTTGGCTGTACAAGGTACTGAGCTCAGGGATGTTTTCTGAGTTCATAATAGTTGTGATTTTACTATTTCATTTTTGTGCACACAGGTCTTGGTATTCTTAACACTCCAAACCCAAACTTATTTCTAGATTAATTCCAAAAATATATCAATTTTCATCAAGATAATTTTCAAAGTCATGTTCATATTTTGTTGATACTAATTAAAGAAGGAATGATTACTTACAGAAAACAATGATGTAGCAATAACAATTTTTTGTAGGACTAACCATCACTGGAAAGATAAAAAGAAACTGCTTTGAAAACCATAAAAATAAAGCCATATGTACAACAAATTTGTCAGGGATGACCTTGTAATTAAATTAGAAATGGCTGAATTTGCAAATGATATGTGAGTAGCAGGAAAGAATAAAACTATTTTTGCATGTCCAGCGCTTGCCATGAGAAGTCTGCATGAGACCTGAGCATCACAAGTGGAATTCAGAGTTCATGGGAACAGACTTCATCTGTTGATTTCAGTAAGTTTTATCAGATCCCTTTAATTTTTAAATGATAGTGAAACCCTCAAATCTACCATATAACTGAATGTGTGAAAAATAAGACTGTATTTTGGTTTTATTTATGAGCCTTGAACTTTCAGTAATGCAAAATTTATATTTACAGATGCTTGTTCACTTTACATAGCACCTCCAGATTGTGGAAACATCACAATGCATTTCATTGCAGGCCTCCTGGTTAATGCAGAACATTGTTTGTGTGAACTTAACTATATTTTCAAAAGGACTATAGGGCTGAGGAGCCAGTCCCCTAAAACAACATTGTGAGGAGCAATTCTGTGTTCTCTCTTGCTTCATTACACCCATAGGATTAGCAATAGTATCAGCCTGATTAGTTTGATTCAGCATGATGCCAGGATTTTGGCCCACTCCACGCAGACACAGTCCAACTGTTAGTACTCTTTATAGCCACATAGGGAAATTTGATTTAATAGTCTGTGGCCATATTCAGAGGAGATGTAAACAAACACAATTGCATTAGTTTCATTGGACCCAAGACAACTTACTCAAGAGCTGAGCTGTAAGCTCGCAATCTCCAAATTTTCACTCTAAGGCAGCAGCAGACTGAAGGGAACCCAAATGACAGGATAAGACTGAGTTTTTGAGCTCAGGTATGGGTTACCTGTGGCTTTCAAACCATGTATGGTTATTAGTAGGTTGAGTGCAGCTACTGTACTGTGGCTATACTCTTTTCTTGCTAGTGGGCAAAGGAATAAACTGGATCTCTGTTGTGGGAGGAAAAAAAACTTCAGAGTTACTTAGACTAATACTGCCAGATTAACTTGCAGTGCATGGCAATGCTGAGAGAGAACAGTGGGGGTCCCTGGGAGCCTGATATCTCCCATACGTGCAATACCCCCTGTAAACTTCCTCTTGGATTTCTGTGAGGTGTGCTATGTGTCCTACTGATTTTGCCCATATGGACCTGAAGACATGTGGGTTGGAGGATCATGAAGACTGTCTGTTCTTCTTCTAGCTCAGATGAGCAAATGTAAAATCCACTTGTGTCACTGGAAAGGTTCTCACTGACTTCATTGTTTGCTTTGCTGGGGCTGTGAGTCAGAATGACACGCAGGTGGTGGGGAGATACTTATCCCTTGAATGCTTCCTGTCTATTTTAAGCAATTATACTTTTCTGGTTCAAATGAGTTTAGGAAACTCAGCAAGCAGTTTGCAACTAATTCAGCAGGAAGCATGCAAGAGAAACTCCCTAATGATCTGCTCATATATAAATATAACCTTATATACCACAGTTTTCTTGCTGTTACTAACACGCTGCTGATGTAAGAAAGGAAAGGTATAAATTAATTATTCCCTCCCTTTGTTTTGTGCTTATCTTACTGGAGGCTGCTGGAATGAGAAAATTCACCTAAAAAGCTGTGCCTCTGTAATGCAGTCTCTTATGGACAGCAGGTTTTAAGGTATTGAGGCAACATGAGGAGGTGAAGAAAGGCAGGTCCAGTAAAGCCTCCTAATATTAGTAGAAAGGATGTGTATTCTATTGAAGGATGACGAAAGTGCAAATAATCAGGTTTACA
Organism: Scopus umbretta; assembly: GCA_013400535.1. Classification (NCBI taxonomy): domain Eukaryota; kingdom Metazoa; phylum Chordata; class Aves; order Pelecaniformes; family Scopidae; genus Scopus; species Scopus umbretta. The sequence goes on along the minus strand of VZTL01023256.1, from coordinate 21,803 downwards.
CCTATTTTGCTCTCCTGACTGATGAGTCTGGGAGCCAAAAAAGGCAATACTTTCAGTGAGAGTTAATAGCCTTTCTTAGATCAAGTGATTTAGCTGGAGAAAATGAGCAAATGACTGTCTTGAAATTCAGGCAGAAAGGCCCAGGGGTATTCTGAGCAGTCAAGGCAAGTAAGAAGCCATGGAGTCTCACTGCAGTCTTCATTGATTTTTATGAGGTGCAAAGCTCAGTAAGGAGTGAATTTTGAGCCTCTACAAATCTTGTAAACTCTGTTTTAGAGACTTGAAAGAGTTGGGGAGAAAAAAAAAGTCAGAGGACCTTTTTCCCTATTCTCTTCCCTGATGCATGACAAAAATGAACATATCCTTGCATCTTACATTATCTTCCTGATCACATGACTTTAGTGACAGTTTTGTTTCCTGTAAATCTCCAGGTACTTTGTGCTGTGCTCTGATTTCCTGAACAAAGACACATCTGCTGTTCTTTCTGTTTGTGCTGCCTCTGCTAATGAGTTCTCAGAGGTACGTTAAGATAAATAGCTTTATAAATACAAGGTGTTAAAGGAGGTCTCTCAGTTAGTGCAGAGGGCTTGAGAAGATGCCTAAGAAGACTTCTCCTCTATTCCCTCTCTTCATCTTGCATGGAATTTGCAATACTGGCACTTTTCCAGGGAAAAGGGAGCTACTATTACCATTAGGTGCCAAGGCTACACTTGATTGGACAGTGTCATCTATCCTTGATGAGAAGTACAGTACTCCAAAATATCATAGATGTCTATTAAGACTTAGCTCATTCCTATTTTCCTTCACCAGTTCATTGGTGCCGGGGGACCTCAGCTGCTCAAACAATAAAAATGTACAGAACTGAGCATTATAAAGGTTACAACCAGGCACCTCATCATGAATAAGGAATCATATCTCCTGGACTTTCATGTTGTTACTTTTCATTAGTACCTTTTAATCCTGAGGAAAAAAAAAAAGAAGAAACACCCCCACACACACTTCATGTGCAATTCACCATGTTAAAGGCAGAAAAAACATTCAACCAGGACTTGTGATGCAGTGAATACACTAAGAGTTGTACTCATTAATATCTGGCTACTATGAAGCAAGGAAGTGAGAGACAGAAGGCAAGATAGGGATGCAGCTACGTGGCAAAAGATGGCAGCTTTCTCCCCATGGAAAGATGCTGCTGTATTATTTTTCCTCCTTTAACTTGTGGCAGATAATGTGATGGAGAAAATGCAGCTGTTTGCAGTGTGCCTAGCAATAACCCATCATCCTTCTGTGGTGGTAATTGAGAGAGGAAACAAAAATAGTCAAAATACTTCAAATGGCATCATTGGATAAGGCTTGATGTTAAAGCTACCGCAGGTGTAGGACTTATTTGTTCAGCCCTTGTCTCCATGAAGCAAATCCTTGGCCAACTGCTGGAAAACAATTAATGCTGTGGGATGACATTTTGTGTTCATTTTGTTCAGTAGCAATGATTTATAAATTACTCTTACTCTACACATAAGGCCCCCTATTACAAAATGCCACCCCAATCCTTCTTCCATTGTGGCTGATAGAAAAGCTCTTATTGGTGTTAATAGGAACTGTATAAAGCCCTGTGATTGTAGTTGGGAGTCAGGAATAACTTATGCTACCTACTGATCAACCAACAGTCTCTGGTGTTTTTTTCCCTGTGTTTGGAATAAGGGAACACAGAAGACTTTCTATTTAAGATAATTAGACTGCTGACTGAGGTTAAGCTGTGTAGAGTGTTTTGTGGTGTTCTTATTTGATACTGGATAATAGTAATAATAGGACTCACTTGTAATTTCTGCACTCATTAAGGTCTTTGAAGAAGGATGGAAAATGAGCTACATATTTATGACTTTCTTGAGCAAGCTTATTAAAAATATTTATCAACAATGCTGAATTTGAGGAAGAATTCTGTCAGGTTGTTTAATAGAACATTTAAGGTTTTCATTAAAATTATTTTATTTCAATTATCTGAAGTTATATACTTATTCCATGAAGACTTTGAATTCAGCATATAGCCTACCTTCTTTAAAAAAAAACAACACTGCCCCCACACCTAATCCAATAGTTTCCTATGTGGCCTTTTTCCCTCAAAAATATATATTATTGACTCATGAAAACTCATTTGCACCAGGGTTGGTCCAAATAACAAAGATGATGGAAAGGAGAGTGAAGAATAAAGAGAAGAATCTGAGAAGAAATGTAAATGTGTGCTGTGCTTTTAATGCCTGGTTTTCAAGTTGGACTCAGAAAATGGTTCAAAGCATCCTGCCCATGTGTTACTTAGTTGGGCAAAAAAGTGGCAAAATATTTTGAAACTTTTTTCAATTTTTCAGAAAGTGCAAGAGAGTCAGAAGTCAAAACTTAATTTTTGCATTTTGTGGGGAGATTTTTGTCAGCTAGAGCTGCACACAGTCCATGGCTGCAAATATCTGCATTTATCATTAACAATAATTGATCTTATACAGTACTGTAATCAAATGAGATGGAGTTATGAGATTGAGTAGTATTTAGGAAAGTTTACAATATACAGGCCCATTTTCTATACAGTCTCCTTGAAACATGCATGTTCCCTTTTCCAGAAACATCATGTTATGTCTCTGAGTAGCCCTTAGGTCACTTTTAGCTGTACAGTTTTGCATTAGTAATTGGCAAACAGAGCACTGAAATCCAAATAAAATTAAAACCTCACAAGTGAGTGAGTTAAGAACATGAGGGTCCCCAGGTGTTTTGTGGGAAATGAAAATGGAGCTAGTCCTTTAAAAAACTCTGCAGAAGAAGCAGCTGTTTCTCCCTATTGCCAGTTGAACAATAACGAGCTCAATTACTTGTGGATGAACTAGTTTGTAACACTCAGAAACACTTTTAATTTTGTTTTAAAACCACTAAGTCAGATTTTATTTAACATAGAACTTGGCAATAGTTAATCCAGTGATTAATTATTTGGTTACATTTATTTCATATTAACTTTTTTTTTTTTTTCTTTAGTTTCCAGCTATTTTCTATCGTCTGCCAGAGATAGGTAAGCCAGTTTGGACAAAATAGAAATTGCTGTCAAGTTCAACTTCAACTTTACAGTTCTTCAAGGGGAACCAGAGTCCTCTGTGACTAGGAAGGTGTTTAGGAAATGTTATAATAGTACTTATTTTTAATTCTGTGTGCACATTGTTTTTCTGATATTTGGACATTGGTTTGAAAATAATACTGCTGTAACATGTTCTTGCCAAAAATACTCATCAGTTCTACTCCACTTATTTCATAGTGGATTGTGATCAGCAAAGCTGATTACATGTTTTATAAAAATGGTATTCAGATTAAAAGCCTTTTTTATTTATGTGAAGACATCCTTTTTTAAAATTCTCTATTCAACTGAAAAATTATTTGAAATTTTTATATATACGATACATTGGCGATGAAAGCCACTGTGATACAGTTGTGGCCACCTGGTCTTATACTTGGCTTGCAGAAATCTGCTTATTGATTAAAATCAAATCAAATTCTGAAATGCATTTTCCTCTGAGATATAGCCCTGTTCATTTGGCTGCTATGTAATTTGCCCTCCAAAATAATTCATAGGATTGGTATGGGTGTGCTTGAGTAATTATGCCTGTGTCTGGGAGAGCAGCCGCTCCCAGAAAAAGGAACATATTAGACAATATGCAAAGTTGATTTGCGGTCAGTTATAAGCTTTTTAAGAAGGCAAGCAAAAAGATATTTTGGAAATGTGGCTGACAATCTGCTCACTTTCTTTACAGTCACTGGTGAAGTATCCTACCTGAATGCAGCATGCTGCACTGGAAAAAAAATATTCCTGTAATTCAGCGTCTTTAGCTAACTGTTCCTTCTAATCTCATCTGTACCTGAGCTTTGGGCTTCCTATGCCACAATTCTGTTTAGTGTTATATTGCCCTAACTGCATTAGTTACTGACCAGTTTTTCAGGTTTTCCAGCATAAGGAAAGAAAGCAAAAGTTGGCCCAGGTTGTGAAAGATGCATTTCAACCACTGCTGTGAAAGTGATGCTGAACAGTGTGCATCCCTCTGGGCCCTTTGCCAGGTGAAGGAAATGGCTGCCATACTGCACTTCTTGCATCCACAAGGAGTGGTGTTGTGCCAGGTAGCCCTTTAAATCAAGATAAAAAGAAATCTCCAGATTTTTTTTCAAAAAAATGCTTTAACTGAAAAGGTGCCTCATAGCTAGTATTAGCAAGCAGGCTTCTGTAGCATTCTTATCAACATCTCATCAGAGACGTCAGCTCAGGAATACCAGTGGAACTCAGCCTGGAGGCCTTCGCTCTTGCTGTCTGTTGTCTTCAAGACTAATAAAGACAAAACCTTGAGTATGCAAAGTCAGCCTCTGGATCCTTATATGATTTCTTCTGGAATTAACAATGCTACTGCTAATTAAAGAGGGTTGATATTCCATTCTCCAGTGTGTTGTCTTTTAGTGAAATATCCTTCAAGATCTTTGTGCTGAATAAGCTAGTTACACGATAAGGGTCTGTTTCTATGAATTATTTAGTGAAGATGTTACTTTTTGACTCAGAAGGAAGAATTGCAAAAAACATGTCATCAGCGAAATGACATGTATTTTAGAAAAAAACCCTGACAGATCAGATAATGTTAGTCAAAGCAGCTCAAACTCCAGCTATGCTCTTGGAGCAATAATTAACTAGATCCAGCTTTCTAAGATACAGGTGTCTGTAACCTCTTTTGTAACCAAATTAAAATATCATGATGTGTATGAAATTACCTTATGCCACCAGAACACCTATAAAATAAAAATGATACAAAGCAGACTTCACAATGGATCTCATTTGGCAAAGTAGTTACTGGGTTTTGTGTCACTGTGAGAGAAACTACCTTTTACAAGTGATGGAAAACCCTAAAACTGCATGGATTAGAAAAGCAAGTATAAACCTGCAAGGATCATCAAGGAACATAATCATTATAGGTTTTACTTTATAAGTTTATTTTTGAGATTTTTGGTAAGGGAAGATCTTCAGTTATTTGACAAGTTCTTTCTTACTCCCTTTTCATCTCATGTCTTCCTTTTCGTATATTCCTGGTTCTTCCTTTTGTAAACAAATACATAAATGAAATAGGGAAACTGAAGCCCCATTCCTACCTCCAGACTAGGTACCAAAATCATATTTTGCTCATCTCTCATGGGCTGTTGGATTATTTTAAACACAATGGAATAGGTTAAAAGAAGCCCTAGTGACCAGTGCAGCCAGCTAAGATGTTGAAAAAGCTGTCCTACTATGTGTTTCAATCAAAATTTATTTATGTTAAATAAACAACATCCAACATCCACTTCAGCTCAGGGTAGTAGGTTGCTGTCTCTCAGAAAGATGCATGGGTTTAAATCTTCTGTTGTTAAAAGGTGGAAGTGAACTTGATACCTCTGAGTCCTGTGCAAGCACATTATTCACATTCACCTCCTGAATAAAATGAGACTAGTACATTACCTGGTTTTAGTAAAATCATGGTTCTACATAGAATTACATTTGTATTTTTCCAGTCAGGACTAATTTGTAAATACATATTTTTTACAACTGACACACATTTTTTGGCAGATTTAGTATTTCTGCTTCAGAACATGTGCAGCTGCAATTAGAATTATGGTGGAAGTGTAATGCATTACTCTAGCCACGACTGTTGAAATGATTGTAAATTATGAAACCATGTACAGTGTTGCTACAAACATTCCAGGCATGCATTTAAGTCTTCTGCTTTGCTGAATATGGACGTAACACCAGAATTTTATGTATCAAGTTTAAAAATTTGATCATAATGGTTCAAAATTAATTTAAAAAATCCCCTTACTTACAGATTCAGTATGAAAGGAATATAAAATGGAGTAATAAAGATTATGAATGATTAAATATGGAGTTATAGTTCTCTGTAATTAGTAAAGAATAACGGAAGATTCATTTACATGCTTATGCTTTTATAAATCTAAAAATTACTACTTTTCTACTAAGTTCTTACATGCTTCTAGCTGGATCACTTAATTCAAAATGTGATTTAAGTACTGCTGAAAATACTGACATTGACTCCAGGTAAGTCATGTTTTCCTTTTCTTAGTCTGGAGTTAACATCTAAAGCATAATATATTCGCAAAACTCTAGTCAGATTGTTGTGATTTGATACTATATTTATTTTTGCTGAAGAATCTGTTTTAACTTTAGTAGAATAGAATAAAAGCATGAATTTATGCATTATGAATATGTGTGTGACAGTTTAATCAGGAGTTGTCTTGAAACATTAAGTTAATGAACAGAGTTTATTTCAACATGGCTCAGGTAAAATTCCCTTTCTTCTGAAAATTAAGGTCATGAATCTACAAATATGAGGACTTCATAAAGAGATAATCACCACATTGCTTTGCAGCTAAACAAATTATGTTTGTCAGGTGGCAGTAGGTGGCATTATTATGCATAGCCTGCAAGTAAATCCTCAGAGTTGGGAGAAGACATTGTCCCATGAGTTTTATATTGTTACTCTCCAACTGAGACCATAGCCTTTGAAAGGTGCTTTGCAAGGAGGAGGACAGTTTCCTCCCCTCTTTAAAATTTTAATAAATACTCAAAACTAAGAGTTTCTCTGGATACCAGGTGTTGTGTAATGACATTATTCCTGGGAAGGAGACTGGCTTCCTGTTGTTTTCAGTCTTCGTTTTACGGCTGCTGTGAGGGGGTGTGTGTGTGCGCGTGTGTGCTGAGAAAACAAGCCAAGTTTAAAGTCTGTCCACACTATGTCCTTGATTTCTCCTCCTCTGGAAAATTCATGTACAAGTGCCTGGAATGCTACTGCTGAGCAATGAGGCAGGACCACCATAAGGAGGGACTACTGATGTTGAGAGAAGAGTGTGCAGCATAGAGGGAATGTTAATCCAATTAAACTTGTACCATCAAAGTCAGTTGTAACAGATTAAGTGTGTGACTGATTACACCTTTCTAGGGGAAACCTTCAAATTTATCTGGAAGCATATGTTTAGCACCATTTTATCTTTTCAGCTAGCTAAATAAAAAGGTACCCTCCACAGTTTGTCCTTTGGTTATTTTTCCATAAGTATTAAAATATCTTTGCAGGAAGCATATTGAAAGAATTTGTAGACCGCTTTGGAAAAATATTTCAATAAGCTGTTGTCAGAGCTGAAAATTCTGTCACTGTGAAACTTTTAAACTGCAACCCATTGTAATGTAATGTGTATCTGCATGCTACACAGTCATAGTTATTCAGTAGCTTGCATTCAAAGCAGGAGAAGAAATGAAGGTAGAGACTAAAAATGCATAAAATATGAAGAAACTGTTTAAACAATTACTAATGAGAATAGACTAACTATGTAGCTATCTATTCCCTATAAAGTCAAAGGGAAAGACACATCTAGTGGAAAAATTGTTAACTTCCAAACATATGCTGGAGAAAAGAGATTTCAATGACAGTAATTTTAATAAACCTCTTATTACTATTCCAAAACATGAGCTAAATGAGTTCAGGATTAATTGCTATGAATACTTGGGAAGGTGGAAGTATTTTCAGTGACCTACATTTCCAGTATTAACTACGAATTGAGTAAGGAATGTGGGTGAGACCACCACCTCCGTTAACTGCCAGATGCTGCCATTTACCTTGAGCTCCTTAGAGCAGCACCAACAGTTTGCCCATCAAGAGTATAAGTCCTGGACTTTCTGTCAGTGTTGTCCCATTTGTAACTGAATATAGGCAGATTTCTGACCCTGAGGACAAATGGCACAGCACAACCACCATTTAAACTTTCTCTCCTCCCAAAAAGGAGCTTTCTCCATACTTTTATTGGGATCATTCCTGGGTTTATTCTATACCTCAGACCATTCCCAGACACTCTCCTGCTGGCACAGGACAAACCACTCTGAGTTTGCTGAAAATTAAACATATAGATAAATGTGTGCGAGGACTCCAATCTATCCTGGTCCTGTTTAGTTTAATGGTGCAGATGTATACATTGAGCTGGTTTGGGGGAAGGAGTGATAGACATTCCATATTCTGACCTTGTTTATATAGTACTCAATAAATACACTGAAGTTGTAAAGAAATCTTGAGTCACACAAACGCTCACAAGATCAGAACACATCTTGCAGTGCTGGTTTTGAAAGCCTAGTCTGAAAGTCCTAATGGACCCTTAGATATAAGCTAGGGATCCAAGCAGCTCCACAGTGACAGCCAAGGAAGGGGGAAGACTTTATTAAGGTCTGATTCACCCCATGTTAAGGTAGCTAGCAGAAAAGTACCACATGAATAGCATGCTCGAAGAGCCCACTTCTGCCTGCTTTATGTACAGCAAGTCAAGGCAAATAACTTAAACATATCCTCCATGGAATCATAGAATCATAGAAAAGACCTCTGAGATCATCTAGTCCAACTGCCAAACCAACACCACCATGCCTACTAAACCATGTGCCAAAGTGCCACATCTACACCTCCAGGGATGGTGACTCCACCACTTCCCTGGGCAACCTGTTCCAATGCCTCACCACTCTTTCAATAAAGAAATTTTTCCTAATATCCAGTCTAAACATCCCCTGGCGCAACTTGAGGCCATTTCCTCTCGTCCTATTGCTAGTTACTTGGGTGAAGAGACCAACACCCACCTCACTACAACCTCCCTTCAGGAAGTTGTAGAGAACAATAAGGTCTCCCCCCAGCCTCCTCTTCAGACTAAACAACCCCAGTTCCCTCAGCTGCTCCTCATAAGGCTTGTTCTCCAGGCCCTTCACCTGCTTCATTGCCCTTCTCTGGATATGCTCCAGTACCTCAATGTCCTTCTTGTAGTGAGGGGCCCAAAACTGAACACAGTATTCGAGGTGCAAATGAATCTCTCCATGAGAATTTATTTCTGGATTTAGTCTAAAGTCATTGAAGTAATAGAATTTTGTTCTTATGATTTAATATCAGCTCTAAGGTAGATGATAATTCTGAACTTTATCTGTTGACTCCTGAAGCTATCATCCAGCTACCAAACTCTTAATTAGCAGCTATTATTACTGACTATTATGTTGTATGCAAGCTTTTTTTGTTTGGTTGTGGTTTTGTGGGCAATTTTTAGCACATTTAATTTTCACTCTCTAAACACTTCCAACTTTCTAGAAATGGGACACTCTAAATCTCTCTGAAATCAGTAGGTGCCTTCCATTGACCATGCAAAACTATAACTCAAATCAAACAAATGCAAGGGCAAAGCATTGTCAGAATATCAGCATGGTAACAGAAATGTCACTAGATCAAAAGTCTTAACAAACAACTAACAAAGAATAGTAATCTTGAAATAAATGAGATATGTAATCTTACAGAACTGTATGGCCTGCTTGCACTTGTAGCTCACTTTTCTCTTGTGATCTGGGGGGGGGGGCGGGGGGGGAAGGAATTATTCAACACTGTTATTCACTGTCTTCATGAGAAAAGAGGTCAGAGGGAAGACTATTGGCATAAATCTCTGCCAGAAAGCTTTTTGAGGGTGCATAATGGCTAAAGATTAGCAGCACATATTGCATAACAGCTAGATACTCACATTCACCATGTTGGTATATTGATGGGGAAAAAAAAAAAAAAGTACTTTTAAGGATTTGTACCCAAAAGCTTAACCTCAGAATAACAAGCACTGAAAGGAATATAGATAGCACAAGTCTGGGACTCTGTTTAGTTGTAGGGATGGTCCACTGCAATTACATGTTTGGAGACCATACTTCCAAGTTTTTGCCTATCCTTAGCAGGTAGTAATTTTGTGATGCTTTATCAGGGTGACACTTATTGTTCTCTAGGGAAAATTTATCAGTGATTTACTGGTTATCCTTTCATGGAGACAGTGAAACTGAAGGACCATTGAGAAATATGCACTATTCCTTGAAAAATATTTATAATTTACTAGTTGAAGCTTACTGCTAGAAAGATCATTTCCTGACAAAGTCTCATTCCAGGTTTGTCAGAATAATGACTGAAATTGAAAAACTGAAGGCGTTTACTTGCTTTGGTAGCTGAGTTACAGGGAATGGTGAGTCCTAAGTGGTAATGGGAAAGCAATGAATTCCCATAGCTTCTGCTGTAGTGCTCTGGTTTCAAGATGAAAAGACCAAATTGGACAGTAATGTTTTGCTAACACTTCTTTAGGAAGCAGTATATACTTTGACATAATGACATGCAGCTTTCTCAGGACTGAATGTGAAGTTTTATATCACATGCTTTTCAGCAGGAAAGACCAGGACAGTCTGAGGAGGAAGTTTGTAGTGTGGATACCACCAAGCAGCTCTGGGGAGAGCTGGTCACAGCAAGGTGGGAGACCAAACATGGTGATGAGTGGTCTAGGACGTAGGTCACTCCCTGCGTACATATATCTAGCAATTTAAAGGTAGCTAGTACAGTGCCAGCTGGGGACTAGTATGGCTAGAGTAACAGAAGCATGGTATGGATGCTGGCAGAAATGTTTCCAGCAAAAACACAGTCATAGATGCATCTTTCTCTCTTTTTTATTTTTAAATTTTTTTTTATTTTTTAAATGGAGGAAGACTTACACCCTCTTCCTGCAGGTATTTAGTGGGTAGGCACCCATTCATGAAGCAGATATGAAGCTTCAGCTCCCTGCTCAGCATGAAGGGGTTTTTGAATCCACATCTGCTGCTTGCTAAGCAGTTCCAGTCAGTTCTCCAAAGGTGGGCATGCAGCTGATAAAAGTGATGCTGCTGTGCATGGGATGAGCAGGAGAGACAGTAAGAGGGTGTGAGGGCTGCACAGCTGGGCTGAGGCAGTCAGCTGGCAGGGACTGAAATGAAGAACTCAGGACTTTAGCTAGGATTGCTTGTACCTTCTTGATTAAGTGAATTGGAAGTGGGGAAAAATACATCTTTCAGCATCTTGGTATTATTTCCAGATGGGGGTGGGTGGGGAAGAGCTTTGAAGTGTCTCAGACTGTGTTGTCTTCTACTTGACAAGGTATTTGCTTTCAGTATGTCTTGGTCAAAAACAGCAGAGGTGTTGCTGATCACGTTTATTAGAACAGTTTAGGATCTGCTGCAAATACACAGTCCGACTTGTAACACTCATTGCAGACCCCATGGGTTCTCTCAGATATTGTCTTTTTAGTCATCTTGATTTTTCATAATGAGCTTCTGATAGCTGAATTTATTGTTCTTTACAGTATCTACTAAGGAATTACTAAACTTTGTGGGGATTTCCCCAGGTTTCCTCTGTTCTTCCCCAGTGTATTTTCTCCTGTTGCAAAACTGTAAACACAGGAAATTACTACCAGATACAATGGGCACCATCATGTCTCCTGTGCTCATGATCTCCCATCCTGTACATGGTCCTGATTTATGTATTTGCTAAAGAGAAAGGAAGGATAATCTCACAGAAAGCTGTTGAAGGGTAATCTCACTGGAAGTTAAGATGGATTATTGTTATCTTATTGAAATAAAACTAGTTTCATGTATAGAAGGATATATTTTGCCTAAGGAAAGAATAGATAAAATGAAATCTTATGCAATATATTTAGCTTTGTCTCCGTAAATATATTTGAAAATAATAGCTCTTAACTACTATGTTTAACATGTAATGTGAGCTGCAGACATAAACCAAGTTCATATCTCAGGCTTTCCCTTTGTCTATAACCCAGTTTTTATGAACTATTATTTTGGTGTCATTATACTTTATTGTGTCTAAATGTACACTGGTAAGGACTTTAATCTACAGATTACTGCCACAAGAGAATGACAGCTCCAAAATGTGTGCTTGGTGTCCTGGTTTCAGATGAGATAGAATTAATTTTCTTCCTAGTAGCTGGCATTGTGCTGTGTTTTGGATTTAGTATGAGAATAATGCTGATAACACACTGGTGTTTTAGTTGTTGCTAGGTAGTGCTGACACTAGTCAAGGACTTTTTTTTTTCTCAGCTTCCCATGCTCTGCCAGGGGCACAAGAAGCTGGGAGAGAGCACAGGCAGGACAGCTGACCCCAACTGGCCACAGGGCTATTCCATACCATATGGCATCACGCTCAGTATAGAAACTGGGGGGAGTTGGCTGGGGCGCAGCAATCACTGCTCGGGGATGGGCTGGGCATCGGTCAGCGGGTGGTGAGCGGTTGTATCACTTGATTTTTTCCCCACCCTGGGATTTGTTTCTCTCTCTCTCATTGTTCTCTTTTTCACTACAACTTCTACTTCTGTTACTGTTATCGTTGCTATTATTTTATTTCAATTATTAAGCTGTTCTTATCTCAACCCATGAGTTTTCTTACTTTTACCCTTCTGATTCTCTCCCCCATCCCACCGGGAGGAAGGGTGAGCGAGCAGCTGTGTGGCGCTTGGTTGCTGACAGGGGCTAAACCACAACATTTGGTTATTCACAAAACTTTCATCTCTAGAGCAGTATGGCATTTAAAAAGCAATATATTGCATAACCCTGTAGAATGTTTTCTTACACACACATATTGCTGCATGCTANTTTTTTTGTTTCCCCCCCCCCCCCCCGATTCTCTCCCCCATTCCACTGGGGCAGGGGGAGGGTGAGCGAGCGGCTGTGTGGTGCCTGGTTGCCGATCAGGGTCAAACCACAACACTGATGTGCAGGGACACACTTTGCTCCTTATCAGCAAAGTGTCTATGTGACATGGCAAAATTGCTTTATAAACTTTCACACTGTCAAGGTACGTCACCATTCACACCCACCCATCATCCTGCCATTGCCAGCTACATTCCCCCCAGCTGCAAACATCCTGTTCTCCCTCCTGATACCCCAAGCTTGTCTCCATCAAACCCTATTTTTGACAACTCGCATCCCTCCCCCATTTGCCCAGCTCCCACAAACCAAGGCACCAAAGTCTTTGCACCTCCTGCTCAGCCCACAAAAGATGTTCTCTCCCACCCTCTCATTTCACATGCCGTCTCTCCTGCCATGGTTGGCTTTGAACCTGGAAATGTAAATGGTAACACTGGTTGAATTTCTGCATTCCTGCAGGATTTAAGTGGTACACTGTACCACAGATAGGGCTGGGAGCTTTTGCCTTAAATAATTTTATCCTCAGGAATTTGCTGCACTGATGAAAGAGCAGCTCCACGTTTCTTATTACAGCTGGGACATTGCTGCCTGGAATGAGCTGTTCCCGTGTCCCAGGCATTGATACTGTTATTTGGCCAGTTGGTCAATGGGCAGGATTTGCACTGTTCCTGGATGCAGTTTGCGTATTCCTGTGCTATAAAATCATGTTCATTGTCTGAGGGTTTGCGACGCATCATGTGGCTTTTTTGTAACAATTTTGACTTTTGTATAGTTCTGAATCCTCTCTAAAGACTTTGTGCCATTTAGCAAACTAGCAAAAAGCAACTTTATTTCACTCATATTCCCTCATGTCATTAGGTTTTTACATTCAGCAGCTTTCTGCACTGCCTGTTTCTCTTTGTTCCTGATACTTATTGTTATATATAGTCAGAAAATGAACTAGGAAATTAGCACTCTGGGGATAAGTAAATCATGTTTTTCTGTTACATTTCTTCTTTCCATCCCTCCTTAGAATTTTTTTCAGGGAAGTCTGTATGACAAAAGGAATTTATTATTGGAATTCACTTTGTTTTGTTATCCTTGACAGACAGAACATTTTAAATTTAAAAGATTTAAAGTATCATAACTTAAATGCTACATTTTTTCCAAGGATATTATTTCATGGGAAAATGTGTAAAAGCATACCCATTTTTTTCCTTCTGTTGAAATGCTATGGTAGTGACCATACAAATGGTCTACAATATGCCATTCCATGATGCCTACAAAATACCATTCTATGAAATTATCAACAGATGAGTGCCTAGATGCAGCAAAGCATATGACTGGAAAGTTATACTTTCTCAAAGTCAAATGTTAAACACAACCACAAATGTTTTCTAAATTAAGACTGCAATGAGGAATACATAGTTAAAATGCACTGAGAATAGGTTTCTGTAGAACATCTCTTAGTTATGGGATTTTTTTTGAGAATTTGAAAGGTGTTTCTGATATCTTTGGACTGTCGCTAAAGAGAAAGGCACTACATCCATACAGGTAGATTAGATGTTACCAGGGAGCACTACTGGTCACTGGCTTATGTTATATATAGTACTAAAATGGTATGTTTTACACCTAGGCCAACCATCATTCTCCCAAACAACTCCTGGGCATAGCTTGGAGTATATGGATTATTGTATTATTTTCATTTAATTTTGAATGTGACCCATTTCAGAATGTAAATGTGTTTAATATTAGGAATGTGGGCTGATCCTTATTGTTGCACTCAGTGGCAGGGAACTGCCCCAGGCCTGTTTAATATATAGCATGGGAGCCTTACCCATGCTTTGAGAAGTGTTTGGGACTAATCATCATTTTCAGAGATTGAAATAAATTCTAACCAACTTAATTCTATCAGTACTGAGAAATCTTTTTTTCTGTACCTTATCATTGCATAATCAGTCTCTGAATTCCCCTCAAATTTCACATGGTTATTATGCAATCACAAATTCAGCCCTACTTGCAGACATTTTTGTATAAATGCTTTTAGTTTTGGTGTGGGTTTTTTTTCCCAGAAATATGCCAGCAAAGAAACACCCGTATGTATGCATATTTATATATATCCATGTCTTTTTTTTTTTCTGCTTGTTCATTCTTTGCAAAATTATGGATCACACTGATCCTTCTTTTAGAGGTGCAGTATACAAACAATGTCTTTAACTAAGTGTGCTAAGACCTTCCATTTCTTGCAGGACTTTTAGTATTATCAAGAGCTTCTACCTAGACATCAGCCATGAAAACATTTCCACACTAAGCTAAGCTGCAGAAAAGCTTTACCAAGATCCATGTAGATAGCAAATCATCAGGTTGTTCATAATTCCCTCTGCCTCCCCAACTGCAGGCATTGCTACATTTGGGCAGTAGTGAAAGCTAGGTAGTTAAAAAGCATGGCGAAGCTGCAGCAGCAAGGAGACTACACATTTCATCAGCTATTGTCAGTTAAGCTTATTGTGAACAAATACCATGCCTCCTTTTATTTCATCACTATGTCCTATCTGCCATCCTCCTGTCCTTCTGCATTTTCTTCCTGGCAGGGCTCGTGCTTATTTCCTATTAGCTGTTCTCTCTCCATGCCAAGGACCGTCTTATGAATAAGTTTGGGTACTATGTCATCTTCCCTTCCCCATACCTTCTTTTTTCTCTGGACTGCAATCCTGCTCAGGTCCCCCAACTTCTCCTCCTCCCCAGTGGCAGGAGTATCTGTCATGGGCTCTGTCATTTTCCTTGTTCCATTAAGACCAGACCAGAGCAGGTTGTCAGCTCAGATCCCCAATACCAAATGTCTTATTTGCTGGGTCATCTTGTCCCAGTTCTTTCCTCCCCAGGAGTAACAGCATTTGTTACTCTCTTCTCAGACCGGGGCCCATGAGTACTGCCTTGTCCTACCCTATTCTGTCCTTGTCCTTGTTCCTCCTATCCTGCATTGGTACACTCCTCTCGTTTCTGTCCCAGGGGCAACTCCAGTCATTCCTTCCCCAGCTCATTTCCTCTTCATATGCCATAACATTATTATTTGTCTGCAGAACACATTATCAACCCATTCTGTTCTATGAGGAGAGTGCCAGGAGGTACTTCGTATTTCAGGATGGCCTTATCAAGTGTGAAGTGGCTGATGGTTGGAGCTACAGACAGTCACAGAAGTGCTTTAACCTGGGGTTGTGCTAAACAGATGGCAAGGACTGCACACACCCACTGTTTTCCATCTTTCTTTTTAGATGTCCCCAGTCAATAGTTTTCTGCCCATAAATTATTAGAATAGTCCCTAAAAATCTGGATGTCATTGAATACCATCTTCGAAACTACTACTTCACGGGTAAAGAAATAGAAAAACTGACAGATATATAAATTTTTTTTTAATGGCTGAAGATTCCCAAAGTGGTGCTAGTAGGACTATCCTGCAAATATTTCAGATTTTCTGAAATTTCTCTTTTTTCATAGTGCATGGTATAGCCATGCACTTTGGAGATATAACTAAATTCATTTCTTTCCCACTAGCTTTTACTTCCTTTGGAGCTATATGGCACAATATTTGTAACTGAGAAGAGTTCAACTATTCACCACAGAAAAATGGTTTTAGAATTTACTGAAAATTATACTGAGACAACAGTTTTCTTGTCAAAAAGTATAATATATAGCAGGGAAAAAAATGTTACCAAGAAGAGAGACTTCAGTTCCTCTCTCAGAGTATTCCTATATGTTTTCCAGGATTTTTATTACCAGTGTTATTTTGATAATGACCATAAAATCTGCTGCACTCACTTAATCCTCCCATTATGTGTAAAAGAGCAACACTACATGCTTTAGGTTAATTAGAGCATAATTCCCAAAGCAACATACATATGCGCTGGCACTAAAATGAAAACTTTAAGTTGGTTGGCTGATTTTAATGCTGTTTTATCATTTACCATCTGTCAAAAAACAAACTAGTAGGCTATTCTGTTCCCTTCCGACCTCTTGCAGAGATAACACTCACTAGAGAAACACATGGTTTTATCAGGAAGACTTGAATCGTCACCCAGTCTTCTAGTTTTGCACAATGCTAAGTACTGCATGCAAGGTAGTGAGTACCCTGACATACCATTTGGTCATCAGATTTCTTAGCACTTTTCAAAATTGGATGTGTTTAATAGTTTTCTGCAATTGCCATGCATCTATGATAAACAGGCAGCAATCTGTGTTCTATTCAGTAAGTAACATCGCCTTTCCCTCAGCATAAGCCCTTGCTCAGAATCCAGTGTGAGCAGGGAATATTTAATACTTAGGCAAACTGCCTGCAATAAAACTATTTTGAGCTCTCTTGTAGATGATCTGCCCTTTAGATTAGTTCAGGTTCACACAGCTGCACAGCAAATAGAAATATTCCACAGCTCAATAAATGGGGCAGCTGGTATTTTGATTCATCTCAGAGCAATTTCACCAGGAATCGATAAAGTATGGTGCTCATTTTAAACAAAAGAGCACGTTTGATGGGATATCATAATTGTAATTGTGGTAAGCTTCTAGCAGCCTAGAAATGAATGAATGTGTCTCTCGGAGTCTTACCTTTTCTCATCTTAATGGACACATTGGCATTTTACTTCCCTATCAGTATTTAGCTCACAAACATTTGTAATAAAACAAACAAATAAACAAACAAAACCAGAAAAAGGAAAGAAGAAACAAGAATAAAAAAGAAGTGTTAAGCATTGCTTGTATGAAAAACAAAAAGCAGTTGAGGTTTCCCTTGTTTCCTGGGAGAAATTACCAAACAGGGATACCAAATAGCATCAACACTCCAGGAGCAGCTCACTGCTCTAGATCAGATTTCCATTTTATGTTTTAAGTTCAGTGGTGGTAACCTCTCTGCTCTCTGCTCTGTTTTTAACTTGACTGTTTTACACTTGCTAGTACCACTCTTTTATCTTTGTCCTGTTTCAGTCCAGTGGTCTCTGAAACAAGGCTCTAGTCTGTGTCAAGAATTTTGTCTTGCACTTTTGTCCATAGAAATAATTTTTAAATATTAATTTTCTTCAGTTTTCTTTATGTCAGTGATATTTCCTGTCTTTTCTGTGAGATGTTGCTTGAAAGGCTATTGGCAGCATTTCAGGTACTCCTTTATTTGTGAAATGTAATAAGAATTCGTTTATTTTGTGGAGATGGAAAGATGGAACCAGACATCATCTCTCAGTAAAACATCATCTGAAGGCAATGAAGGTCACATCTCTGGCTATTCAAGCACAAGGCTACATTTCCTTTTAGAAAAATGTTTTCTATTGGCTTTTCTTTCCTTTGCTCCCTCTTATTTAAATAGGTTTTCCTTGCATATTTTTATCAAGCCTAATTTTCACTGATCATAATTTCCATTAATACATAATACAGCTAAATTGGAAACTCCGCTTCTACAGTCATGTAGTTTTTACTCATATGATCTCTTTTTAGACCAGAATTCTCAGCGGTTGGTCTTGGTCCAAAGTTATTTCCTTTTGCTAAAATGGAAGTTTGTTCATCCTTCAGAGTTAGGACAGAAGACATCGTTCTTGAAAATCATAAGATTATTCTTCATGGGAAATAACTGAACAGTGAAAGCTTGTGTGCAGCTAAGGATTTTTTTTCTGAGTAACTAAGTTAGCAAACAGAAGTTGTAAGCTCTTCTTTTCTTATTTCATATAATTGATGATATCACAAAGTGAATACTTTGCAAAAATATCTGTATGGGTCAAATTTTATTTTTGTTTTAAATCACATCCTTTCAAATCCAGCCTTGATGTCATGTTAATACCTCCTCTCTTCACTTCAGCTCTTTTAATGCCTTGTCTCTCAGCAGATCTATGATGCCTCCATTTTTTGAGTACTGTGTCCATCACTCCCATCCCAAACAAGAGGAGGATAAAACAGTCAGTGAATATGATTTCTACCACTGCTGATGGTATTCCTAAAAGAAACTGTAGGTGGAGACAGAAAACTTCATTTTCTGTTCCAAACTCTTGAAGATGGGTATATATTGGCACAGACTAGAGGAATCTGTACTCAGGATACTGTACCACTTAGAAAAATTATTAAAAAAAACCAAACTTTTTTCACTTTTTTCATGAAGCTATGTTTCATTCCCATTCTGAGAACCTGTGGCTGCAGTTTGGGGCATAAGAGGCCCATTGGTTTACAGTAAAAGATTGTCAGTGAGATAGTCAAAAGGGTTTCTTGTCTCTGTGCATGATGTTCGCGTTCATACTTTCTATTTTCCAGTGTGATGGATTTTGCTTATCGATTCTGGTGGCCATTGAACACAAGTGGGATGTGGCATGCAATTTGCCAATTGTTCTTATCTGGATTGTGATTTCTTTACACCAACATAACAGAGCTGTGTTAACTCTGTTTTGCTAGTAATTTCATATCACTGTGATACAAAAAATATTGCAGAAAATAAAGTGTGTTTGCTGTACTGAGGGATCTTTATTTAATATATTTTCACCAATTGGAAAAAGGTTTCTTTTATTTCCCAAAAGCCCTTGCAGCAGTAACTTTGTCTTGAATGCCGGTATTCCCCATACCCCAAACATTTTTCATTTTCCAGAAAGCATTTTGAAGACTCAGTTAAAATGTACTTATGAGAGACAAACAGTGTCGTTATAGGAGTAGCTGGCAACAAAGAAAATGATGTTTTAAAGCTATATATATGAGAAAGGGAACATTCATTTAACTTGCTGTTCTGTTGAAACAAATTGAAACTCTTGGGATTTTCCTTTTTTCTGTGGTTTTACAGTGGGAAGAAAGGCCAAGAATCTTAAAGGTATTTGGATGTCCAGCTGCCTCTAAAGCTGTGAACAAAGGCATATAAGCCAAGCTCGCTTTCTTGGTAAATAACATTAATGTTACAGGGGTAGGCTGTTGGCAGCTCAAAAACTTTTGTGTTTGCTTTTATAGTCTTCTTTCTCAGACCTGAAGAAGAGCTTTAGTGCCCAAAAGCTTTCCACATTTCAGCTGAATAGATTTTCTCTTTCTACAAATCTGTAAATAGCTACATTCAAAAATCTATGTCCTCAAAATCCTCCTCAAATCCTCTTCAAAATCTGCCTAATTCTGGGTATGCCTACAACCATATGGTTCTACTTTTTCCTAGGCGTCTGCAAACATATCTTTGGGAGCACCGAGTCACTTGCATTTTGAGGTGTAGGAAATGTATTACTGAGGTCAAATCCACAGAAGTCCTAGCAATTAGAGGAGTGAAGTGGGAGATGGAAGAAAGCTTCATGTCTTGGCTCTTCTCACTTTGGCAGGGGTATGGATACTCAATTCCCAACTCCCAGGAAAGAAACTGACTAGACATTTCTCCCTCTCCTGTTGCAGTTGTGTCACTTTGTGGAGAGAAATGCAGGACTCAAAAGCCAAAAGAAAGTAACTGAAGAGGCAACAAAATTCTACTCAAAGGGGACAGTGCTCATCAAAAGTAGGGAAACGTCCTGTGTTCTCATTCCTTCGCTCAGTCTTTTAGGCCCTTCTCATTGAATATTCATTGAGTTACCACCAACATTTCTGCTACATCAGAGATTCTGGCCACTTCAGTGGACTATCGCATTAATAGATCTCACTGAGAAAAATAAATGCAGCCATCCTGACAGTTGTCCTGGAGCCAAAGGAGATCGCAGTACAGCTACGAACTCCTCTAAACCTTCATGATTGCGCACTATCACCGCTTCTGATTTGAAATGAGTTGAGCCTTGCCAGCTGTGCTTTTGTGGTCTGAGTTCATTTGACATTGCAAAAAGGGACATGGTAGAAAGAGTCTGGAGAACTTTCTGGAAAAAGCAGAGATCAACACTGGCATTGCTGTGGGAGGGAAAGACAACAGGAACATATTTCAAGTGTGATGAGTAGATTAATTGAAGGGTTTAAGCACATAAATCAAGCTACTTGCTCCTGTGTTGGTGGTAGTATTCTTGCAGGTTAAACTGTATTTAGTGTTGAAGTTTGCTGTGTCTACTTTAGACCATCATGTGATCAAAGGGATACTTCAGGCTGAATATTTATATTGCTGTGTGCATGTCACCTTCTAGACCTGACACTGCATTCCTCATATGCCAGGGAAGTCTTAGCTGCACAATGAATTCAACCCCAGATTCATAAATAACCTGAAGACACATTCTTGATATATGTTGCTGTAATTAGAAATGTACACATATGGCCATTATAAAATTATTTTAGCTGCTTTTAAAATATAGTGGGATTTCCTTTCTGACAAGTCACCAAGAAATATGTTTTTTTAACCTCTGGACTACAGTTTATCAACCCTGGACTTGTTTTTAAAAGTGCTTTTTCTCCTGGGGGAAACAAAAAGTAGGATCTTCAGAAAGAACATGGGAATGTTACAATGGGCTTGTTCCCACTGTCCAAAGTCTAACGTATAGGAAATTACTGTCTACTACTGGTAAAGAGGCCAAATGTATGATCTCTATAACAGCCAACCAAATATACCTTTGCCTGCCAGCACTTCAAAGAAAGAAAGAGAGGGAGAGAGAGACCTGCTTAGTGCAACTTCAGTAGAAAAACAATAGGGTTTTTTTCAGGGATTTTTTTGTTTATTAGTAACCACAGAAGGTAAAATTAATCAAATAACATTAATTCTGTGATCATCTGAAAAGTAATGGGATATTGATAAGTGCTAAATTATTTTTCCTTGTGTTCTGTCACCTTTCTAATTCCTCTCTTATTTTCATGTGATATAGTAAATTAAAGATTTTAAGATTTTTTCCCTATTGTTTATAATCTTCTTTGAAAATTCAATATTGCTGATTTTAGCTATACAGCATTTAAATAAAGGATAGTAGCCCAGCTGTATATAGAACTCTAGTCAACATGTTTTAAAAATCTCTGCAAATGCAATGAATGAATCCCAGACTGAGCGAAACAATTCTTCTTCAGAAATACAAATGTAGTAAAAAATTATAGGCAGAAATAAATTTCTAACTTGTGCTTTTGCAGGCTGTCACATGTGGTGTTTTTGAGGGCTAAGCTGGCAAGTAGCAGGAAAAGCACTGTGGGTTTTCTGCAAGAATTCCTTTCCTCCACACGCCCCTCTGGGACTATCCCCTCCATTCAGCAGAGTTTCAGGCCAAAGTGTTTATTCTGTAATTGTTGTATATTTCCCTTCTCCAGCTAGTTCCTGCCTGTTGTATTTTCTTTTTGAAGAGTAGAATAAAAAGCAGTTATTTCTTTACTTGTAACTTGTTTCTCTGAGGCC
>VZTL01023252.1:9415-48696 GCA_013400535.1 Scopus umbretta | reverse complement strand
AACAGAACTGCCCAACAACAAGGAGGAAAATGATTTAACGATAAAAAAGCCTATTTTTGGGAAATAATACTATATTTGACGTCCCCTCCTGCATAAATTCAGATGTTGAATGCTATTCATTCATTTTCTTGTAGAACTATGTGGGAGCTGTGAATAAGAAACTATAAAAGTGTAAAGTAATTTTTGTTGTGTGATGTTTTAATCTAGAAGCTAGCTTGTTTAAAAACTATTCCAGCATGCAGGTATTTTTAATTAGGAGTGGAGTGCTGTGTCCGTATCCTCTGCTGTTCTTAAAAGAACATTTCACCTTGTGCTTTGTTTTTTCTCCTTAAAACCCCGAGTCCTGCTTTGCTGTAAAAGGTTTGAGTTGCTTGCTTTGGCATTGAAGTGATAGGTAGAAGTGGTATGTGAATGTTTTGGACAGTGTTGCTCTTTACAGTTTGGTATAGTATCTAAGGGATCTGTCCTACCTGACATCGAGACGGGACACAACAGATGACCGAGTATGCCCAGGGTAGCTCGGAGGATGGTTTCCGCCATCCCAGTTCATTCATTCAGGTATCCTATTGAGATCTAACAGGAGCTGCCAAACACTGCTTCATAGACATCTTCTGCCGGTATCTTTCCTCTTGTAATTTTCTTTATAGTTTTGATTGTGTACAAATACTCTAGCTTTTGGTCTTTAATATCCCCCTTACTGTAGGATGTGTATTTGTTTGGTAGCTTTCTAAATGATAAGGATCTTATTTCATGGATAGTGACACAGTCAACAATTCCGCTGTCAGTGATGTTTTTGAAAGGATCATCAGTGAAACAAAAATTTGTAGGTGTATTTATGCTATCCCTGTTCCTCAATGTTCTGCTTTGTGAAGTGGGTTAATTGAAGCATAGGGAAGTTCTCTGAAGATGACCCCACATCCAGTTGCTGTGTGGATCCTTCTAGCAAGAAATGAATGTCACTGCTGGATTTTATTATATTGTCGAGTAGACAAATGATGGGGATCAGAATTACTACAGAAATAGGCAGCTGTGTCTAGTGCCAAAATACAATCCTTTATTGCTGGGATCCTGAATGTTATCGTTCTAATAGATGTGGAAATACAAGTTTTTTCCAGCATAAGGCAAACTGCAGTTAAGAGTGGCAGGCCAGTCTTTATAGCCACTGTCTTTTTGAGACACAATGTATTTTAAAAACAATTTAAAATGCGATTGGCCTGCTATATTGTAAAACTATGAAGTCTTCAGTAGGTAGCCTTTGTCCATTTTTTAACTGTTTTCATTATTTGTGAATTAAGAACATTTTTTGTCTTTTGCTACAGTAATGAGGCCACTATTACAATTTAACATCAGTAGGTATTATAATTACTGCTATTACAACTTACTACAATTTAACTTCAGTAAGTATTATAATTACAAGACAGTTGTACTTGCCAAGATAAGTTTTGAAAGCTGGCATTCAAAAAACTTCTATAAAAGCTCAAGTATTTCAAGTAGAGGAAAAAAAAATTCTAATAATTGTGTATACAGCCCAATTAGGATTGCTGTTGAAGGAACAGACAAGGAAACATTGTGTCATGTCATTGCAGTGGGGTGTAGTTGAAGCTTCTTTCCACAATGATTTTTAGCTGCTTTTAGGAGAAAAGTATTTGGGGTTTGTAGCACAGCCTTCAGGCATAAAAGAATTCAAATTCTCTTTTATGCTATATGTAACAACTGACTTTTTGTTTTGTTTTTGAAAATTGCTCCTCAGAGGAATTAAGATGAGAAACGTAGTATGTTTGGTAATAGGTATATCCCCTCACTTTCCCAAATGTATATTATAAATACTTTTGGAGGATAATTACTAGAGCTTTTTTGCTGTTTTTCTTTGTTTGCTAATAATCTTCTTCCTCCCCTGTCTCCCTTCTTAGGCCCCTTCGGGATTAGCACGGAAAGGTTCTCTGCCACTCAGTGACACCGCTTCGGTGAACTCCTCTCTACGGAGGATGAAGCGCAAAGCACCCTCACCACCCTCTAGAGCACCAGAAGATCAAAGTGAAAGTAGTAATGAGACTGGTAATCTTTTTAATTGGGAGGCAACAGAAAGTATGGCAATTTGGCTAAACATTAAAGAAATACCACCTTATGAGATAAGCACTTCAAGTGAAAATATGAGTGCCAAACATCTTCATTGTAAAGAGCGGTAATACTACTTTATGAGATTGGCTCATGTAGTGTGAGAAAGTAGGCGGGTTTTAGGGCACGCAGATCAGAAAAAAGCAGAAAATACCAAATTAATTACAGTTAGGTTAACTGTAGCAATTGTGTTTGTGTTAATCAGATGGACAGCTTGGGATGGGGAGAAAAGATTAGCTTCTCTAGATCAGAGAAGGTTTAATAGGAAATGAACTCAGAAGAATAATTTAGAGAAAGTTTTGTATTGTTCTTTTGTAATTCTTCTGTTTAAACTAAAAATCAATTATCTCTGATTCAAAAATACCTCAAGAGTTGAGATTAAAATATCTGGGAAATGTGACAATGAGCACTGGTTGCTTAAGAGAGGGTGCATTTCTTGAAGAACTTGCCTGTCTGTAAGATCGCAATTTAACATTTTATCTAGAACTTTTGTTGGTGCAGAAATTGAGAGGCGGTAAAAAAGCTTATTACGTGACTTTTTGCAGTAACAGAGTCAACAAAATCAGCCCCTACTAAAGTGGAAGAAAGAGCCACTGAAATACAGTCGGAAACAGGTTGGTTCTTTTTCCAAATGTATTGATAAAATCTACTTCATAGCAAGCTATGATAATTCATAGTAATAAGTAACTGTACTATAGAGGTGTCCTAAGCATAGAACTAATTTTAATGCTTCAGAACAATTAACTTTTTCTTTGAAGTACAAATTTGGCTTTCTAAAATAAAGATGTTTCACTGTCTACAGAAACACATACAATATATTTTGTATTGGTCTCTGTGCTTTACATTTAATAAACTAAACATTATCCCTGTTTTCCCTCCTCCCCCACAAGGTGTAGACAAGAACAAGCCAGAACTTCTTTGATTTTCGTATACCTCATGAAAAGCCTTTCAAAAGCTAAAGCCCAGTCTTGTTTACAGAACCCCTCTTTGTGCTGCCCTTGACCTGCATAACGTAGGGGTAGGAGGAAATCTGTGCCTGCCTTTTGGTTCGCATCTGAAAACATAAGTTGTAAATACAAACTATGCATAAATAGTTGTTTATACATCAAATTAAATAACTTGTTGGGTGCTATGGAAAACTGTGTTATATAAAAGTATAGCTGTTTAAAATAGAATTCTTCAGCTGCTGAACATAATACTTTTTTTAATTTATGCAGTTTGTACTGTTAAGTACTGTTGTTTGTAAGCATCAGACTGTAGTGTTCAGATACAAGATACAGCATCTAGGAGTCTTCTAAAATTTTAAAAGCTTTTAGAATAATCAATGCCAGTGCAGTCTGGAAAAATCACACTTCAATGGATTCCACAAAGAATGAAATATGTATAAACACGAAACCTGTGGAGTGCCACTGGCATTATATGAGGCTAAACACTCAGTTTCTGTGCTACTTGACAGGAACTCTTAAGTAATTTTCCAGCTATTTTATTCAGGATGCCTACCAAATTTGTTGAAGAGGTAAAATACAAATGTACCACAACAAGAGTTGAAAAAGTCACCTCCCATCCTAGGTCTCTGGCAAAGGGGGAAAAAAAAAATAAATCAGTAATCAGTAAATTTAGGCTTGGTTTGTGTTTAAGGCAGTTTAAGTAAATTGTCAGAAAAGACCTTTAATAGAAATAATATGTAACTTCATAAAAGGGAAGTATGAACCTGTACTGTGCAGTCTGAGACTGAAGATGTCATGGAGCTGTAACCTTTCCTTTTCCTAGTGTTGTAGCAGATGAAGGAGGGTAGTCAGTTCTGAGTGAATGGCTCTTAATGTTTATTAGTGCTTAATTTTTTGTGTTGAAAACTGTGTTTATCTATATGGGATGGGTCTAAGATGATGAGCAAAATTATCGTACTGTGGTTTAAAATTAAGGGGTTTTTTTGTTGTTTTCTTGAGCTTGTTTCTGTCTTGAGATTGTAGATCCGTGCTAGAATTTCTGCATTTCCCATCACTGTAATGTCTGAGTATTGCATAGATAAACAGCCCTGAACTTCATAGAAATTACTAGCTTGCTTTTTCATATATTTAGGAACATCTGCTTGAGGCATTTGAGTTTTGTAATTAAATATTTTAATTCAAGCTGTAATGGAAAGAGATCAAAAAATGCAGTCATCTTCACTGGGTTTAGAACAGTCTGTGCTGAGTCCTGGGATTTACTTCTGCAGTTAGCGACAGTCTTCATTCTCTAGTTTTGCTGCTGATGTCTTCATGCAATGTCCTTTTGTCCTTTGCTGAAGACTTAATGCAATGCATTTTTTTTAAATGTAGAGACAAGTCACATAGCACAGCTTCATTGCCTTTTTTTTTTTATTGTGGGATACTGCTGCTCTCTGGTGGCATCTCTGAAGCTGTCCTGAGGCCTAGTTATAAAGGGTCCCTTTAGAAAAGCCTGTTATGCTGTGAGAATCAATATTCACCTGTGGCAAAATAATTGCATTACACTTGTCCTATTCCTAATCTGAAAATCATGCGGATTTGGGTGTTGTTTTAAATAGATAAAATAGTTCAATATCTCTTTATTTGCTAAACTGGACATAATTTAACTTTACATAAACTCAGTAGTTCCTTCCATTTGGATTAATACTCCTTTGATTGTCAGGCTTCTGGAAGCATTGTGAGTTTTTGTCCAGCTGTGACTGGCATTCCCAAAGGAGTTCTGTTAAGCATTGCTACTTTAGCAAATATAGTGTTACCTTCTGCCCTTTCATGAACCATTGCAAATGTTCAATAAATGTTACTTGGTATCTAAGCAGTACATAGCTAATAGACATGTGTACATCAAGGGGTACTATGCTCTATCATTTGGAATAGGCAACATTTCTGTCGTGAAATGACAGTTTTCCCATGGTGTAAAAACAGACTGTACCTTGACAGAAGTAGTTTGAAGGCATACATCTACTATAATAAACAGAGATAATTAATTTGAACATTTGGGATTATAAACAACAATTTTTTTTTCTCAATTATGATTTTTGTTCCCCTTCCCAAAGCTTAATTAATGCTCAGACTTTTTTTTTTTCTAGGGAAGAGGGTGAAATGGTGTTTTAAAAAGAAAATTAAAAATTACAGCTTTTTAAATAAATTCTTATCAAACAAATCCCTTGATATAATCTTCCTGGTTATAGTATCTCTTAAGAACCTTTTTAAGGACTATCGAGTCAAGAGCAAAAACACTGGCAGATTTGCATGATGTAGTCAGGCTCCCCGGCTTTGGTGCTTACAAACATAACGGTTCACAGAGCAGTGTCAGCCTGTTCTCTGTTGTTTAGAGAGTATTCTCACTGCCTCAAAGGAGACTTGCAGTTGGTATATCAGTTATCTTTTCAGGTATGTCTTCACAACGTCATCCTGTAGGTTTTAACAATGTTCTCTTACGGCTAATTAAAATCCGATGACTAATGTTCATAGAGAAGAAATTATACACAGACAAAAATGCATTGTCTATTATATATGAACTTACATATAGAGTATATGAGCAATAAGGCAACAGTATTTAGCCAGTATTGCTATAAGTAATTCCTAGTGATATGTTGCATATAAAAACTCTAAACCAAGGGTTTGGAAACAAGTCATGAAATCTGTACTGTTCCTCTGGGGAGTTAACTGCATGATGTTAAGTGAAGGATGACTGTTAAATGTTGTTTATGTATCAAATGCATTCAGACTTTATTCTGCTGCAGCAGAGGTGGCCCAGGTCTGGAATGAGATCCAGTAACAGATGAAAGACCGCAAGTTGAAATTAACTCCAAGCCAGGCTGATAGTATGCTGACAAATGAAGTAGAGCACTTTGGAAAAAGCGTGAGGGTTATTTTTGTTGGGTACTACATGTTTGTAGGTCAGGTTAGTCCACTCCAAAACTCTGAAGTGTTCCTAGCACAGCAAAAGACTTTCACATAGCAGGAATGTCAGCAATGTCTCCTACCAACCCAAGCTAAGTTTCTACCCCATCAGTATAGATACAACTCAGCCTTTGTTAGACTTCTTTCCAGAGGAAAAGTGGCAGAGATGATAGCAGTGGCTGGGCATGAAGCCATAGCAACTCCAGAATGCTTCCATTTGTCTTGTCAGAAGTCCTGGCTGTGCTTTGTTGTACAATTCAGGTTTCTGCAGAGTATTTAGACTGAAGGTCTTAGTCTTTGTTCCTGTGGCTATTGATGGCTCAGGCTCATAGCATAATAGTTCTCATGAGTGAAGGAGGCAGCGTTCTTGAGAGCTGGTTATGGGCTGTAGAATATGATGTTTGCCCACATTCTGTAATGCTTTATTTGTGCCTTGTCACATATATATTTATCTTTGCACACATAAAATCATACTGCTATCACTGAAAGCATCTCCCAAAGTATTAGGCTGCTGGCTTAACTTTTCCCTCGATGGAGATGAAAGGGTTTGGGGAGGGGGGATGAAGAAAAGACCCTTACTAATAGTAAATTCTTAAAGGCTCCTTTTAATACCTGTGTGGCATATTGGTATGTACCTGTGCTTAAATCACAAGTAAGGAGTTCACCTGCACCAGACTGCAGTCTTGCCCCTCTTTCCCTGGGGATCTAAATCACCTCTGCATTCAGCATTATGACACGTTGATCACATTGCTTAATGTGTAACAACAAAGCATTATTGCAAGAGTGCAATACAAAAAACTAGAATTAAATATTAAAATGTTTGCCTTTTGTAGTTGCTCTGTAACTGAATGAGTAACTTTGGTACTACTGAACTCTTTATCTGATGACCCTATTGAAAAAATCAAAGTTTCTGTTCTGTACTGAGGTTTTCTCCAATATATACAGTCCTTTATTATGTTTCTATAACAGTGTACTTCTAGAGAAGTACTGCAAGCGTTGTAGGATATCAGTCTGTACAGAAAAAGTCAATCTAAGATTTTTTTTTTTTTTTTTTTTTTACTCTGGGATCTGCTACTTTCCAGCATTGCTTGCTTTAAGCCAGTATTTTGTAAGCCAGTATTTTGTTTTCATTGTTAGCCTTGGTTTACACTTGGAAATTTACTGATACAACTTAGAAAAGTCTGAAACCTAATTGCCCAAGTGCAAGGCCTGTACCTAACAGGTATTGGTGCGTGCAGAGCTGACAGGAATACCCTGGTCAGGTCAGGCAGAGTGCACTGCTTGTATGGCTCAGTTGTTGCCAGTAGCCTTCCATGGCACCATACTGGACTACATAGATGGAATTGGTATTTTCTTTATGTTATAGTATGGAAGTTGCAAAGCCAAGAAGTTAATTGTATGGTCTACTTACTAATATTTGAAGAATGTGAATCATCATCTTGCAGGGAGATTCCTGGCAGGGAAGTGAAGCTAGCGATGGTTAGTCCCTCTGGAAATCAAAATAGCTGGATTTATTAGTTGAACTTCAGGTACACTGACTCATGTGTACCCTAATCCAGTAACTAAATGTTTTTGTTTAACAGTATAGTTAAACTCCAACTGAAAACTTAATTACTTTTATGGATTAACACTTTTCTATGTACTTTATTTTTGTGCACTTCTGCTGTAACACAGGGCTCTGCACAAGGCATGTCTAATTGTGTTTTAATACACTTAAGATAATTATGGAAAATTTTTTATAGGGGTGAGCAAACTTGTTCAAACCATGGGCAAAACTGAGGTTTGGTTTGCTCTTTAGTTCTCTAACATACCTACTCTGATATAAAGGAACAGTGTATTTTAAACTTCATTGGAGAGCTAATAGGAGTATTAAGAAATCTGAGTAAAATAAACTGTCTACCTCCATGAAATTTGGGATTATGATATTTTTAACTATATTGTGATCTATCCTAATCCAGTACTTGGGTTAAACAAGGAAAATGTTAGACAGTAGTTACAGATG
Organism: Scopus umbretta; assembly: GCA_013400535.1. Taxonomy (NCBI): domain Eukaryota; kingdom Metazoa; phylum Chordata; class Aves; order Pelecaniformes; family Scopidae; genus Scopus; species Scopus umbretta. The sequence goes on along the minus strand of VZTL01023252.1, from coordinate 40,689 downwards.
CAGAAACAGATGGACAGCAGCATGGCGACAAACATATTCTCACATGTAAAAAGAGAGAATTGGAAAGAATCAGAAAATACTGTCAAGTTAAAACTCTGAATGAGTCTGTCTTTTTTTTTGACCAGAATTATAAAAAGAAGTCTCAGTTTTCCTTCTTCAAACTACTTCAGCTGACTTCATCAGTCCCTTTGTATCTACACCCTGCATTAAGAGTTATGGGTTGTTTAATGTTATTTTGTTTGTTTGTTTTTTCTTTTTTTTCTTTCTGTGAGTGTAGGTGTAAGGAGCTCAGAACAACACAACCTGGAAGAAATCGATGAAAGGGAAGAGCTGAGTGTGCAACAGAGAGAGGACAGTGAAAGTGCAAATCTCTCTCTTGGGATAGGAGAGGTTACTGCAGCCTTCAGCGCTGCCGAGGTACCACTGGAAACTGAAAAAAATGGTCCTGCTTCATCAGCTCCAGTTCCTGGCAGTGTTTCTGTAGACAACTCACAAAGCTTCAAGGAAGAAAAACAAGAAAATATGAGCACAGATGGCAAGTAAGTACGTTTTGTGACAAAGAAAGGAGCATTGGGGAGGGAATGGGGGAGGCAAATAAAACGTAGAGTGCTGTTTCATTGTGGAGCAGAGAATAGAGAATTGTGAGAGAGGAATGAGCTTAATATGCTTAGCTTTCATTGTGGCACTCTTCTGTGTGCAGTAATTCATGAAGCTTTTCAACAAATATGAAAAGAAGTGTTCTGCAGGCTATTCTCTTTAAGTCTCCCTTTCCTTGCTACTCAAACAGCCGGACCCCAGAAAAGATGAACCCAGCTCTAAAATACCCAGCATATTTACCAGAGCAGTGTGCTGCGAAAAAATTTTGATTGATAAGTCCAATGAGAATTTACAAATTCATTCTTACAGTTGGGGAAAAACAGGTAGATTGGCCACTTCTGTTCTTCTGGGCACAGTTATCTATTGCTTGCGTATTTGGTTTTGGTTTAGTTTTTCTTTTGTCTTTTCCTTATATGTTAGCCAGTTGTCTTGACCTGACTTGATAGGTCTGCTCTCAGGAAAACAAGTTAATTCTGCCTTTTTAAAGAATAAACAGATTAGTCTCCTTAACTGCTCTTTTTCCCTTCTGGTGATGCTGCCCTTCGGCATGTTTGTTAAACTACCTGACTCAGCAGGTTTCCAACATGAGTTAGTGCCTGCCTGAAATAAATGTTGATTGTCCAGAGAAGTCCCATTGTGTTAATGTAATTCACTGTTTCTCTGTTCCCTGGGGCAACTAAACTGGCTACTGTTCCCAATTTAAATTGAAAGAATTATTTCAATTATTGTACTGAAGCCAAAATCTGTGAATGCTTTAGTAGCCAAGAACTTTCAAGGTAGTAGGAGAGCTTTGACTTGTATTTCAAGAGTCTTTTTTGTCAGCCCAAGGCCAAATGGGGCTTTGCAAAAATCTTTGGTGCTCTGTCCTGACAAGTATCGTGCCAGTTGCTTGGGTGTGTTTGCTCTATGGGGATCTACGAGGAGGAGGATCAGCCAAATGTTATTTTTAACTTGTCTTGAACTGGCAAATTCTCAGACCTTTGTAATTGGGCTGGTTTGCCCAATTGTCCAGGGGATGTTTCTTTTTTCTTCCACTAACTTGTAATAGCCTTTCGTGGCCTATAATCCTGGTGAGTATTGTCTAGCATGCACTGCACTCTAACTTTAGAGTTTGGCAATCCCTTCTTTCCTGAAATATCACAGGGATTCCAGAACGAGGACTAGGGTTTCTCTGACATTATATTTCTGGAAACTTTTTGATAATTCAGATCTTTTGTATAAGATCTAGTTACTTTGAAGAAGTGCTTTTTAATCAAACCAGGGGTATGTGTAATATTCCAGTCAAAACTACCGATTTCTCTAACTCTGTGGTGTTCTGTGGCTTTGGGTTTGGTTTTACTTTTTTTTTTTTTCGTTTGTTTGTTTTTATTAAACAGTTCAGCCTGTTGTGAATATTTGTAGTTCAGTCCCTCAGCTGTGTTCAAGGAAATGAAGATAAGCAAGAGCAGAGTGTGCAGGACTGAGCTTTAACTTTCTTCCAACAATAATTTTGAGCGTGTATGCTCCTGTTTAGTGGTTTATTGGACACTTACAGTATATTTTGGACTGTACAAACAACATGAGGATGGATGGTTATTGAGGAATTCATCATTTTAAATGATTCAAAGCAGATGTTTTGGCTCAAGTCACTGGTTCCTGACAGCTAATACATTTGATGTGGCAAATTATTTGGAATCTTCGGAATGCCAGTATTTGTAACTACAGAAAATAAAAGTATCTTAAACAGAGATGTAAGTTTGAAGTTCAAATAATTTTTTTGAAACAGAAATTTTAAGTATTTTGGCCTTTTTAATTTACTTTTTTAAGTCAAGGACTTAGTAGTTCTCCCAAAAAAGATTCAGCATTTGTGCAGTTCTCTTTTCCCCCGTGATCTGAGGATAGAAATTGTATGCATTTGCAAAATGTTTAGTATGCAAGTAACATGTTTGATGAATGTGTCTTTGTTGTTCTCAAGGTATTTTTTGAAAGGGACAGAAAATTTTTCATTGCTATTTTGAAAAGTCTGTGCTGCACAGTTCAGACGTTCATGTGCAGTCAGTGTCTCATGCAGCCTCCTGTATATCGTGTTGGGGACAAAATCAAGGACACGCTTTTAATATTGGGGGTGTCGGAACACTTCACACTAAGAACACTGTTGTATGAATGATGAACCATCACTGTTGTGGATTCACTAAAGCTGAGTTGTTACTGGAAAGGGGCTTGTTCAAACTGCACGAGAAAATAAAAGGAGTGGGAGAAGGAAAAGGAAAACTGATCATCTGCTTACACAGAAGAGAGTGAAGCTGCATGTCACTTTGGTAAAATATCATAGCAGCATTTCCTCTTGTTTTAAAAAAAAAAAAATCTATTCTGTTGAGTACTCCAATGTTTGGCAGAATGATTCTATTTTGTCCATCTGTGTTTGGAGAATATTGCCAGTTCTCTTGCATCGTTTCTTGTGTTTACTGAAATGAATGATACCAGCATATTTAATGTACTGTTGTGCTTTGCAGAGGGCTACAGACTAAGATAAGCAGTGAGCAAGCTGCATTTGAAAAAGACAGGAAGCTTAGAGTTTTGGATCAAAATAAAAATGATGGTGAGTAGTTCCCACTCGTTTTTAATATTTCAAAAAAAGACTGAAGAGAACTTTTCTGTTCCTTTGAAAAAAATGACAATACGGTCAACTCTTGAATTGCTATCATCAGATTATATTTTCTTTATACATTCTCTAGCTCTGGTATATGCTCTTTGAGATGAGCTGACAAGAATTGGCTGCAGTTTTGTTTTTGGGGGGTTTTATTTTTAATATTTTTTTATTATTTCCTATAGCAGTAGTCAAAGCGGCATTGCGCTGTCGTAGGGCAGTGTGGGTGGAGCAGTGCTGAGAGGGGGAAGGCTGGACACAGAGGTTATCCCGCCACATGGTATGACATGGGCACCACACCGCAGCAGGGAAGGAGAGGCCATCGGTTGTTCTTTGCCTACAAAATTAGCATGAGTTTTCTGCATGAAAATGCAAATATTTTTAAACACAAGTAGAACAAAATGACATGCTGATTCAAAAAGAAATTATGACATCCTGTGCATCTAATGGATTGTAAATTTCTCCACGGATTTAGTGACCCGACTGATTTATTTTACCTTTTTGTGACACTGATTTTCAGATTTATATATTAGGCCTTCCATAGTCTTTGATATTCAGTGCACTTCTGTTTATAAATCATAACATACTGCAGGAGTCCTGTTTGTGTGACATAAGTTTTAACTGCCATTTTATAACATATTTGAAATGAGGAGAGACTTTTTATTTTTTTTCTTTGGGTTTTTTGTTTGTTTGCTTGTTTTCCAAAATACCACCCCAAATGATTACTTCTAAAGAATTTAATTTTTCCCCATTATTGTATTTAAAACAATTTGACCCAAATATTCCTGTACTTCGGAGAGGACTACATGTGTTTAGTCCAGGGGTAGAAAAGTGAATTATCAGACCTGGTAAACAGTTTGAAAAATAGAGTTGGAAAATTGCTTTTGTCCATATGTTTTCCAATTGTTCCCTTGTACAAATACATAAGGTGTAGTTGACAAATAACATATGTAATTTTAAAAGTAAAGGAGAAGCCACAAAGGTGTGGAACTAAATAAAAATTGCATATAACTTAATATTGAATAGTCCTTGAGCTCTTGAGTCACTGATGCCTATATAATCAACGGAAACTCATTACCACTTTTTAAATTATTCTAGAATAGATTTTTCTATTAAGTGGATGCATGGCACCAGTAGGCTATTAAGGAAGAATACCTGAGTTAGAATACTATTATTCGGCAATATTAGTCAAAGATAAGTATATCTTTAAACAGCTTTTAAAAGTAAGTGTTAAAGAAAATTTTAATATTGGTGAGGAGCCAGTCCTTGTAGTTAAATACATTGGATGCTGGTCTTTGTGATGTAAGGGGCAAGGCTGAATCTTTTTGGCATTTGTATTAATTTTGCAATCTCTCTTTAAAGATCACAGTGATACAAAACTCCTTCCAACAACAGAAGAAGGGAAAGAATTTCAGACAGACAAAACTAGAACAGTAGATTTTAAAGAAAATAACAAGCTTGAAGTTGACAGACTATCAAACTGCCAGGCATGTAAAAATGACATCTCTGTAAGTCATACGAATAATCCTCAACTGATTCCAGAAAAGCAAGATGAGAAAACAAGTCAAACCAGCTTGGACACAGTAAAAACTCAAGATGTTGCAATCCAGACAGGTCCTTCAGATAGCATTTTGGGAAGGACTACACAGAAAGAAATTATTGTTCCTCAAGGTTGCGAATCATCCATATACAGAGCACTGGTCCCTCAACACAATACAGATACAAACAACCCCCTTCTTCAAGTGATGCATGGAATACAAGGGGATGAAGATACTTCAACAAAACAAAATCTTGAGAGACAAGAAGTTACCCATGAAAAAGTAATTAGCGGAAAAGATCACAGTCACGTTTGTATAAATGGCAGTAATCTTGCTTCACCAGAAACAACTACAAAAACTCCAGATGGCTCTCCTGTAAAAGGTTACCCTTTTTATAGACAGGACACCAAACCTAAACCCAAGCCTGCTAATGAAATTACAAGAGATTACATACCTAAAATTGGAATGACTACTTATAAAATAGTGCCTCCAAAATCTTTAGAAATAATGAAGAGCTGGGAATCAGAAACTCCATCAGATTTTAAGGATCAAGAGGTATCTACTTTAGAAAACTCTTTGAAGTATGAAGACCGCAAAGAATTCATAGTGCAAGCTGAAATTCCTCATCTTTCAAAAAATGTGAATCATTTACAGGTTGGTTCACAAAATGGACCTGCAGCAGCAAATGATCTGCTGCACAGAGTGAACAGCATTTCTGAACATGTAATCTCAGCTCCAGATGTCACTACTGAGAGCAATCAGACAGAAACAGAGTCTTCCAAACAGCGTGTCCCACTGATGCTAAGCTTGGATGATACAAATGCTTCTTCTGAGACTCAGGACAAGTCAAATGCATTAAGTCCTACAACGAAGCCTAGCTCTTTTTATCTGCAGATGCAACGAAGAGCTTCAGGTCATTATGTGACATCTGCAGTTGCCAGAAGTACCATTTGTGCTCCTAATTCTGTTCAAAATGAAGCTAAAAATACAGAGATGGAAAAAAAAATATCATCACCTGATCCAACTTCCTTGTCTTTACATAAAACAAATACTTCCACTCCTCCAGCAGATGAAGAAAAAGTTGATGATGGAAAAAAAATTGAATCCTCCACTTCTCCTGTTAAAAGCAATAAACCCTCAAGTTTTCCCTCCTGTCCGCCGGCACCATTGAACCTAAGAACTCTAAGAAGTTTTGCAGTTCCAAAGCCATACTCCAGTTCGCGACCATCCCCTTTTGCTCTTGCTGTCTCATCTGCAGTCAAAAGGTCACAATCATTCAATAAGACGCGTACAATCACTAGCCAGGCACCGAGAGAGGAATTTCCTGTTGAGCTCTCCTCTGCTGCTTCGTCAGCTGAATTCTCCTCAGCTAGCTCCGTGCCTCAAGTGAAAACCCCTTCCTTACAGACCATAACAGGGGGGTCACCAAATAGTCTAATGGATAAGGTAAATTTTATTTATAATATTGATTGACTGTTGATTCACTGTCATCTAGTGTGACTAGCCTAGAGGCTAGTCTCTGAACTGCTCCGTGATCAGAAAGTGCTGTATTTGTACAGTAGCACAGCATCATAATGAAATACAGGAAAGGTGAAAACAACCTCACGCAGACAATTGCAAAATAATCAGTTCTTGCCATAATTAGCATCCCCTGCTTTGAAAAACAGTAAATTTAACAGAATCATTTATACTGTGTATATGTTGGGAGTGCTTACTATTTGTTCTTTATGGTTCTGTGTGTTGATTTCTTAAATTTAATTTTGAGTAGTGTGATCAGTTTGGCTTCAAGTGATCATGGCACAAACACACTTGAATGGAGGTATAAATTTTTGGTGGCATAATCGTCTGAGGGAGAAACCGAGCAATAGTGGAAATGTTGCTGATCTCTGAAATCTTGAATGAAGCAAGCACTAGAACAGTGGCAGTTTGATATGCAAGCTCGTGGCAGGTTGACTTAGTTTCCTATTTATGACTAATTCAGATTAAAAAGTTTTGGTTTGTTTTTCCTTCCACTTTCCTCCCTTTATAGAAAGGCAGCAATGTGAATAGTGAGAAGAGTCAGGTGCAGTCAGCTGCTTCCACCGATCACCAACCCCCTGCCACTAAGAGACAAACCACGATGACGTTCCAGCGCTCTGACCCAGAACAGCTCCACCAGAGCTTGCTGGCTGCAATCCGCTCTGGAGAAGCTGCTGCCAAATTGAAAAGGGTGAGTTTTCATCATTGCATCCATAACAATGAACTCATGGTACTTCCTTCAAGATTACCATATTAATGCCTGACGCTAAAAGCAGTTAGCTTTGGCACAAAGTGCTGCCAGAAGGTCTCTTTACAGTGGAAAGGGAGGTGGCGAAGAGAGTTCAGCTTTGCAGAATAAACTGGTGAATGCACACGCAAAGCTTCATATGTCCATATTGTCAAACAGTACAAATCCAATCAGAAATCTTCCTGAAAAAGAAATCTCTAAGTTATCAATTAAGTATCTCTTTTATAAAATCAAGAACCTTATTCAGTTATCTGTTTGTGTTTATATGGTTTGAAGTGGTATGGTTTGTAGACACATGCTAAGCAGCTTCAGCCTAGACCTGAAGTAGCTACAATCTTTTGCAGGCAGACAACACACAGAAGTTCTGAATATTGTATCTTTCTATTTATTAGACTCTGTCAGGTCCTTAATTCTTCTTAAATGTACTTCAAGGCTCCTGCTGCTGTTTGGTATCATTAATAAGATACTTCTTAATGTTTTGTCAACAGTCCTGGTAGGACCATCTTCCCCCAACCCCCTCAGGTTAAAACTGTCGCTTAATTTTTCTTTTCTCTGTCCTGAAATTCACCTATTCTTCTCTCATTGTGGAAAACACTGCACACTTTAAAAATCTGTATTGTTCTAAGTTTGTAACCAGCCAATTTAATGATAGTCGCACACAAAGCTTTCTTGACCTAGCATGAGTATTTTGCATTCTGTAGACGAATAATTTCTCATTGCAGGAGGTTAAAGAACTTCAGTAGTTTTTGTTTCTCTTCTCTTTCCCACGTGAAACTTGAAAGAAACAAATGCTGTGTGGTGGGTGGATGAGAGTGCGTTTTTTGGTTTTATGGAAGTCTTTAATTCCCTAGGGCCAAAATCTCTCAGTGGATGGTCAGATATTAGAACAGTCCATTGCATATGTAAGGTTTTGTTGCAGTGTAGCACTGCAACAGTGTCTCTGAAACTTGCAGACCTTCCATCATTTCTGCACTGAATAGGAAGATTCAGTTTTCCCGGAAAGGTTACAAGCATCCTCAAGTAGTTTTTGACTTCTGCTCAATAAAAGTGGTACATAATACACCGTAACATTACTTCTAACTACATGTTACTAAACAGAAACACTTTAAAAACAGGGTAAGATTAAGCAAATGCTGTGTTGTTCAGAGTCACTTAGAGGTCAAATCTGTCTTCTACCAGAAACATTGTTTGGATTTTGTTTGCATATATTTTTATTACCTTTTTTTTTTTCCTCCAATGTGTAATTACGTTCTGAGTAATACTGAACTTTAGTTGTTTTGCGTAGTGTGTGAACTTTGTTTTATGAGCCTATGGGAAATATGCATAGGCATGACTGTTGGCACAATAGCTTATAACTTTACTTTTTAAAAGTTCATAATGCATTTTTCAAAATTCAAGAAGTCTATTTCTACTAGAAAGAAAACAAAGAAAAACATTGTGTGGTTATTCATTCTTTGCTAATAGAAACGTTCATAGGGTAGATTTGACCCATATAGTCTTTATCAGTCTAGGTACAAGACTGGCATGGCAAAGAAGAGGAGATGATGACTGAAGTCCTTTTTCCCCTCCCTTTCTCTTCTGTGGGTGGGAGATGTTCTCTCTCAGTGTAGTATCTGTTGAAGCTGCAGGTGAGGAGAGGGCTACACTTTTTAAGGAAAAATTATAATAATGAAGATGCTGTAAGCATAAAGAAAAGCATTCTGCAACACAGCAACCTGAAACAGACTTAAAAAAAACCCTGAAATACAAACACGGGCACAATGCAATGAAGAACCCACTGAAATTTTGCCAAACATAAAATTGTACACGCTGGTTTTTTCACTCTTTCCCAGAGCACCTATGCTTGTGCTACAGGTATGTCTCACAGCAGAAAGAGGTTTTTTGGCCTTTGGCAAATATAATAAAAACATGGTCTCATTTTATGTTTAACATGGAGAACTGGCAGTAGTAGGACAAACAGAGAAATGAAGCATTTTGTATCAATAACTTACTAGCACCCAAAAGTGATTTCCAGTATTGAAAGGACTTGTAAAATGCATTCATCTCCTAGCTTCCACTATTGTGCTACGCTCAGTAAAAGAAGTAATAACCTGATCCATTTGTGAATTTTGAAAGAGGTCTCGCCAGTGCTTGCTTCTTTTTCTACCTCTTACTATACTCTCCCTCTTTCAGCTCTGTGAGGGAATCATTAAAAAAATAAAATGCTGGCACCACTAGCCAAATTGTCTATTTTTTTTCTCCTGTTTTACTTAATATGTTGTGAGTATGCAATGCAGAGATCTGTAGCCTTTTGTGTTGCTGGTCTTTTCTGTTCAATAGGGCCCTCCGTAATTACTAACCTAAAATGGGTCAAGTGAGGTTTCTTTTTAACCGTCTTTCTCTTCAGAATGTTTTCATTGTGTTTAGTAAACTGTGTGCTGTGATACATGGTTCTCATGGCTGTGGAGCATCCACAACTCCCATTAACTCCAACTGGAGTTCTTGGTTTATGCCGCTCCCCTGAAAATCAGGTCTTTGCTATCTACCCTAGAAGTTATAGTTTGCTCCTGTTAAAAGAAACATTACCATGGTATAAAGGAGTGTTAGAAGCTTTTGTCAGAAATCAGCTCTATTCAATATTTAATAAAAAGAGTTTGGTTTAGTGATGTTTTTTCAAGTATTACTTTGCCACCAGGTCTGGAGAAAGACTAGAAATTATCTGTGTTTTGAATAGTTATACATGGAATTTTTAGATAGGTTAAAATATGTTTTCAAGTAATTTCTTATATTTCTACTTCTGTAGCATATATGCTTTGTTCAGAAATCATATAGGTGGTCTTTCATTGTGATGAGAAAAATGCTAACTGAAGTAACAGTATTTTGTTTCCTTGAAGTAATACTGTGTAACATACTACAGAACGAAGAATCAGAAAAGTTAGGCTAATATTTCTTTTTTCCTTTTTTTTTTTTTTTTTTTTTTTTTTCCCCNNTTTTTTTTTTTTTTTTTTTTTTTTTTTTTCCTCTCCCCCCTCTTCCCTGCCTCCAGGTTGGTCCTCCATCAAATACCATATCTGTCAATGGAAGAGCCAGGCTTACTCATTTGTATTCCACTGAAGCAAAAGCTAATCACTAGATAAGATACCAAATATTTTGCACTTTACTACTGCTTCATAGGCCAACGTAATACTAACTACAAATTTTTGAAAGTGTAAATGCAAGTATATGTTAATATATTTTTGTCAATTGTTATAGGAATGTCAACCTGGGTCCTTTGATGCCTTGGAAAGATTATTAGAATGTGTAAATTATGGTAATATTTTGCCTTTTTCTCTTTATAAAGCCAACTATGCTGCTAAAAAGGATTAAGAGAAGGTGCAGATGAGCTTTGCTTATGCTAGAATGAGATTCAAAAATTCTTGATTTTTAGCCTTCAAGACTGAACAATATGTAGCACTATGCTGAAATTAGATTTAAAGTAATCTAAGAATTTTAGATCATTAATTTTCAATTGTGTATTACTTCAACAGATTGTATGAATTTAAATCTACCACATGCTGCCTCTGTATTACTTTGTTAAATTAAATTTGTAATTAGTAGAAAATCTTAATTATATGCTTTGTTTCTTTTTAAAAAATGGATGGTTTTGTTCCTTCAGCTGAGAGTAATTGGGATAAGTATTTTGATTTTTTTAATCTCCTTTAATTTTTTCCTGATAGCACACACAAAAAAAAATCAGGAAATAAATTATTGGAAATTTTTGTACTACTTCAAAACTTTTCTTAACAGTAGCACTACATGACGTTTCTCATCTACTCTTTGATTACATGTATATAGTATTTACCAAGTACTCAGATAAGCAATACTTTTTGTGAACTAGATATATTTTAAAGTAGTCATCAGCATATAGTCACCTACTGATAAAATGCAAATTACAGTTTTGATACTTAATGAACTAGAATACTTTTTTTTCCACTGAAAGTATGACTAAAGAATGAAGTTCTTTGGACTTACTCATGTAAAGTATTTTAATCTTAAAACAGCACAATAACACACTTACAAAACATTCTTGGGTCTGCTTTATAGATTAAGCATTAAATACCAAAATGGGAATATATATTAAAAGAAAATGCTTCATGTTATATTTTATCTATTTTCCACTTCTTTTCAAGGTTATACATTTTGGGGAGAGGGGTGGAAATATGATCACACTCATGATGAAATAGCTAGATTATTGATGCATGCAGCAAGTGCTGGGGTATTTGCCATATTAAAATATTTTTTTGCTGGACTTGATTTAAATAAAAGTAATTGTATTTAGTTTCTATTCTTTAACAATATATTTATTTTGTACTTTAGAGACATTCTGTAACTCAGTTTCAAAAACCGATCTATATGTGCATTTCAAAGGGTTATTAATGGTTTGCTGCCAGGTTTTTGTGCAATAATCTCAAAGAGGTCTCATTACTTTTCTAGTACAGAGTCAATTATTGATTACAAATAACAGTGTTAACTTAATGCTGAAACCCTTCAAGGAACGTTTTAGTAAATAAAAATTCATAAAGAGAGCTGATGAACATTTTTTCACTGCTGTTCTCTCATGTTTTCTCTTCTACATCTTAGTCCCCTGTCAATGTGTATTACCACTTCCTCCTCCACCTTGTTCTTGCCTCCATTCAAGGGCTAATTCCAAGGGGGGTAGACCAAGACCGTGGTAGACCAAAAGATCTGTTTCAGGGTCTGATTGCAAAAGAACGCTTCATCCTTCCCTTCAAGATGGTGAGGTAGAAGAGGTAGTGTTCTTTTCTAGTTTCTAACTGGCACTTACATTCTAGATTTTGTTGTGTCTTGAGGGGACAGACTTGAAAATTGTGACCCTCCCAGGATTCTAGTGTCTGTGTTCATCGTAATATTTGAAGTCCATGTTTTAAGCATTCCTATACAAGATGCTGATCTATAACTGCCACAGAGAGGTTGCACTGTGAAAGGAATCTCTTGGTGTCTACTTTGGGTGGGAGGGGCTTGCATGTTTTTTCTCAAATCTTTGTATTCTCTGCCAAGGTGACTAAAGTTATTTCATAGGACGAATTTAATCTCCATCTGTGGTAATACAAGTCTTCATGACATTTCACTATTTCAACAGAATCAGTGGAGTCCAATTATTGTGGTTTGGGGGAAAGATCAAAAAACCTTAGTTTGTTGTTGTTTTCTTTAGTTTTGATTACAGAACTATATTACTGTATGTTCCTCAGTCCCGTATGTTAGAAGTACATTGCTCTTTTATGTGAACTCCTGAAGGCAAATATCATCTTATGTAACAGAGATTAAAACTAAAACCACCTTGCTTGAATTTTAGGGTTTCTTGTCTTTGTAACTAAACTTGCTTGATAATTAACTGAAACGTCTACACACAACAGTACTGTGAAACTCTTCAGTTAGATTTTTCTGTTACTAGCTAGCAATATTGTTCAGCAAGCTTTCTTTTTCCCCCTTCTTCTGACATATATATGTAAGACATTTTAAAATCTTGCTATTGTATATCTAGAGACTCATTTTTTTTCTTACACTCTTGTATTAAATTCTACCAGAAAAACTCATCTTGATTAACTTCATGTGTTTATTCATTGTTCAAACAAGAATATATTTCTGCTCAAGTAACGAGTAAGTGTTTCTAGCAACTGCAAGCCCAAGTTAGCAGTAAATTTTTGTTGTGGATGCCTTACATGAGGAAAAACAGACTTTTTTCTTGGCCCAAGAATACGTACAGTTTGGGCAACCTGTACTACAGATGTCTTCCAACAGAAGGCAACTAATTATACCACACCACTTACAATCCCCGTTGCTGCTTTTCAATGGCAGTCCAAATGTTTAGGGAAGGAAAGTCAGGATATTGCAGTAAATGAATGTCAGTGCAATTGTGCAGACAAAATAGCAGAACCCAATAAAGGTGTGCTGTCACTGACTGTCATGAGTTCTTTGAAGAAGCAGCAGATATCCATGTAGCACAGTGGGATCTTGGTCTATCTCAGACTCCAGGGCTTTATAAGTAAAGGGGGGGCTAGAAAAAAGAAGAGAGATAGTAAAAAATCATCTCATTAGTTATTACAGATTATATCATTTTTATTTATTCTGCAGAAGAATAAAATTAAGACTACAGATGTAGCTGGAGAAGGGACCAGTTTTGCTGGGAAAGCATCACCAGATAATATTTGAGACTATTGTTCTGACTAGAGGTTTTAAGGCCAAGGCAAGAGCTCTCATACTTGCAGCTGAAAGGTGTTAAACCACTGGATATCTCCATTTTTGGGAAGTATATTTAGTAATCAGTGCCCTAGTGTTTCCCAGCTACTTGTGATTTGTGCCCTAGCATATTGTAGCATACAACATGAAGATCTCTAAGAGCAAGGAAGAACATGAAGATCTCTAAGAGCAAGGAAGACATTAACATGACATGGATATGGACCAAGAGGCATGGGATCACACATACCAGGTAAAGGACAAGAAGGTAACATGAGGGCAGCTAATGCTTTTAATTTTAAGTTTGTACACGTAGCTGTTACCAGCCAAAGCAAACATTTCCAGCTGGAGCTGCCTAGAATCCTATTTTAATATGCAGTTGCGGAGGAGGTTGAAAGAATTCTGTTAAATAGAAACAAAGAAAAGATGCTGTTGAGCAGTAGTGTACATCCGTGAATGTAATGCTTGGCCAGAGTGCATCTATCAGGTGTTGGACAACTTCAACTAGATTGAAGAGTAATTGTAAATAGCTAAGTTGATGAGTTGGTAGCCAAGAAAATAGAGGTCTTTGCAGAAGGGAAAATGTGTCTTAATTTAATTGTCTATGTCCATGTTACCAGATTGTGAGGTTGAAGTCAAAGTAGTGTGTTTGGGCTGAGGCTGCAATATGCATAGGCACCACAACTGTTTCTGGATGCTGTGAATGATCTGAGGCTCTGAAGCTGCAATGTTCTGTTCAGCTTAGCTGCTGGCTGGATAGCTGAACCTGAAACACCACTTCTTATAGACGGGTTTTTTACGAAGTCTGTTTCGATGTTTAAGCAAAGCTGTAGCAGTATCAATGAAAATGCTTCACAGCTTTTAATAGAAAATGAAGTTTTCTATATGGATTATTTTTACAATCCAATTGAAAATCATAGGCAAGGTGGATTTTTTTTTTTCTTTAAAATTTCTGATTAGGTAGCTTTGTGAGAGGGAAGGTGTCCTTGTTAAAATGACATGAAATTTGCAGGTAATGGGATACTACACTTGGAAAAAAAGACTTGATTTTCTTTTGTCTTCCTTGCAAGAACTATGTGATGCAGTAACTAACACAGAAACTGTGTGTCAAGAATCTATTGCAATGTATTGCATGTAAAGTTGCATTATTTTTTGTCAGCTGTTCCTGCTTGTTAACACAAGCACTCAACTCCTTAACATTTTTGGTATGTATATGTCTTCAAGGAGCAAATTTGGAAGAGACATACAGTTTTCTCTTCTAGCTGTATTAAACCTCAGATTCACGTAACAGTACAACAGCTAGTGTTTAAGTGAAAGAGGAGCAGATGAACACTTCCTTCCCCCCTCCCTCCTCCATCACCCTGGAAAGACCATTAAAACTGTTAATGGTCTTAGTTATTCCTAAATTATTCAAGACACTTAAGAGAATAAAATTAATGGGAGGGGAAGGAGAGGGGATGAGGTAGAGAAAAAGGAGTTTCGCTTTTCTTGATCTGGAGAATCACCGCTTATGTGAGGACAGGCAGAAGGATATTTCTGCTCCTCACCTGTTTAATACACAAAGGATAATCTTCTACAGGCATATTATCAGTTGAGGAATGACTTCACTTGCTTCCCAGTGGAAGAAGTTGAATGAATTTGGTATTCTTCATCGGTGTCTCGCAATAGGAAGTGCTGCTTCTCCCCCCACCTTTCATATTTTATGTTTTCTGTTTCAGCTTCAGGGCTCTACAAATATTGTACCATTTTGGAACGTGTGGGTACAAGCCAGAAACTAAAAGCTTAACTCTGAAAGCCTGATAACTTGTGATTCCCATTCATGTAATCAGTACAATGATGAAAATGCAATCCTGTGCAGGACAGGCATTGTTCTGCATTCACTAATATAGCAATGAAAGAAAATCTCTTAGCATTGGGAAAGGGAGAAACAACTGTATTTGAAAAGGACCTAAAACTATCAGGAAATTTTAACTACATTTATTGGTAATCATTATTTCAGAATGACTATGCATGTATAACTTAGGGCCTGGAAATAATAAGGGCTGTGTCATCTCCAACAGAAATAGATACAACTCCAGTGCCAAAAAGAATCCAAAAGAGTTGGATTGGGATGTAAGTTGCTAATTCCTCTGTGAACTCAAACTTTCAGAATGGTCTTGTACCAACAACGTAGTACAGCCAATGTGGTTACACACAAATGCTAGTGACATTTACTAGTTACCAGTTTGTGATTGTATAATGAGTACTCCAGCTGACAGGTTTTTGTTCAAATAAGGATTGGAATGATTTGAAATACTGAAACTGAATTTTGTGGATAATTGTTTTGTACTTATCAGTCAGGTGTACACTGTAGCTTAAAGTGTTGTAGAACAGGCGTCTGCAAGTGTCCAAAGATAGTTGGGTATGGAGAACATATATACTTAGAATACAGTGTGGCTGGACAGCTGATGTTTCCACCTCTACAGAACTGACTTTGTCATGTCTAGTGACTGAACAGAGCTCTTAGTCCTGATTTTTTATAAATTAAAAAAAAATAAAAATTAATGCAGCAGGGTTTTCTAGTACTGTTTACAAATCTGTAATGCAGTAAGTCAAAAAGTAAAGTACCAGCTACGAATAATGCAGTACCCTCTCCCGTACCACACAGGGGGTCATGACATTTGTTTAGTCTTCCCCCTGAGTACTAAGCAGGGCTGACCTTGCTTAGCCCATGATACTTGATATCATCATAGCCACAGCATCAAGAACACACTAAAGTGCAACACATACAAAGAAGTTTTCACAAGTGACAGAATAGTTAACAAAATGGGAATGTTAAAGAATGGGTTTGCATATGTGATAGTGAACATCCAGAGGAGTAAAGGAGTTGTAGCATGCAGTCACCTTGGGGGAGGGGGAGAATTAAGTCCACAGAACCTGCAGTTGCAACAACTGTTAAAGAATACATCTGGCCAACAGTTGGTATTCGCAAGGACTAGTGTACTCAGTGTACTAGTGCTGGTGTACATTAACCACTAGCGTACTTACTAATGGTTAATATATTTCTAGTTGAAAAAAAGAACAAACTATCATTGGACTCAGAATTTCATCATTTCCCCCCAGCTATATGTGGGTGCCTGTTTGTTTGCTGTCTTCTTTCTTTTTCCTGTGTGATCCTGAGCAGAACTAAGACATGATGGCTACAGTCACACTTAATCTGAAGTGGTAAAGCAAGGACAAATGAATTTATTTCATAGTTGCTTAAGGCTTTATATATCTCTGATTTATTAAAAATACAGTGAAAATAATTTTAAAATAGTTAAGCTGATTGCAATTTTCTAAATGAAACATTTGAACTAAACAGGGAGACGGGGAAGGAATGTGGAAAGAGCTGCAATTGGTCACCTTGGTTAAACAGCATGATTGATCCCACCAGCAGATGCTATTCCATTTCTTCAAATGCTAAAAGCTGATTAAACGCCTGTATTCTGCAAACTGAAGTGCATTTGGCCACACAAATGTGGATGCCATTGGGGGACACCTGCAGCTACAAAGTGCACATACCAAACAAGTAAATTCCTATGGTATGTATGCCAAGCTGCTGCAATTCTAAACTCCAGCACCTACGTGATACAAAGAGGTGAAACAAAGGCTGAACAAGTGGATTGCAGATGACTTCCTTTTTAAATTGTAGAGGACTGGGAGAAAGATGGGCACTCGGGCAGCTGCACAGTTAGGTGCCTCACTTTCAAGGATTAGCATACTGTTAACCCTTATTAAAAGCTGCAGTAATGCTAGGGTTAATTCTTGAACAGTCAGAAGGTCTGTTGGGAGACAGCCAACAGGCAGTCGAGCTGCCGGTGGCCCTAACTCTTAGAGCTGACATGTTTTAACCATCCCTAGAGTGCTGAGGACAGAAAGCTCTCTGATAGAGACGCTGCTTACCTGAGTCTCCTTTCACCAAGATGACCAAGGGGTGGGAAGAAGAGAGAATTACAGTTTGTGTAACTGCTGGTAACTCTCTTACACATAGCTGTGTGAGAGCTCTACCAGAAGCTATCATGAGACACAGGCACGAGTTGTATGCACGGAGTTCACCTGGCCCATCAGGACAAGGGACCCTGAGAGACAGAGGTTTGAGGGAAGTGGCCTTCAGAGCTCTACCTAGAAATGGTGGGTTTAATTTATTTTTATTCAAACTGTGTCTGCTATTAATGCTTCTAAAAAAAAAAAAAATTTCAAAATGAAAAAAAAAGTAGTATTCTAGGCTATCAGGTGTGTTTGGAAATTCAGTAGATGTAAAAGGCATATTTTTTGGTGTGGTAAAGAAGGGTCTGCTAGACCATATTGTCAGGAAAAGGAAGTAGGTGAGTCTTTTCTTGCGTAACTATTACATTCATTTAAAAACATAATTTGGTGGTGATGTAAAATGTAAGTTGCCTGACCATCAGTGGGGAAAACAACATAGCAAAAATCAAGCTGCAACCCAGCAGGAACTATTTTGTGTCAAAGTGTGTGTGGGGGGGGGAAACCCAACCAAAAATGGTTAAAAGCAGCAGATATTTTAGATTGAATTCTGACTCTTTAGATTGATTAAAGGTGGAAGGCAATTTGGGAGAGAGAGAGAATAAAACAAGTTACAAGACCTTGACAAAATATGTCAAGAAAGATTAAAGGAATGAGGTTGGTTTAGTGTAAAAAAATGGAAGACTGATTAGGATGACATAACCATGTTTCAACACAAAAAAGTTGCTGCAGCAAGGCAAGTGATTAATCATTGTAGCTTCAAGCAATAGTCTGTTCCAGCTTTAGAGCATAACGGAAGAATGGCTGTACTGGGTCAAACTGAAGGTTCATTTAGTCTGTTCCCTGGCTTTTGACAATGATCAAAAATTCATGCTTAGGGAAAAACAAGATTATAAAACACCTGAAGTAATACTTACCCCAGGTATGCTCAACCTTCAACAGTTTTTAGCTCTGAGAATGCCTAAATGAAGATGATTTCTATGTATTTAATAGTCTTAGTCTTCTTGTTCAGGAACTTGGCTACAGATTCTTTCAACTCCTGTAAACTTTGAGCAGTGACAGTACTGTGTGATGAGGAGTTCCTTGACTCAATGACACACTATCTGAAGGACCATCTTTCTTTCTTTGTTGTGAACTTCCACATGCTAGCTTAATTTTATCCTCTCCTTTTTCTGAGAGAGACATTAACTCATCAATCCCCATTCATGCTCTCTATGCCACTCATGTCTTTACATAACGTAAGGGGTTGTACCATAGGCATTTGAGACTTGCACACTTTTGCCATTTTATCTGTTAGATGTCATCACGTTTTTTCAAAACAAAGATGTAGGACTGAGAATGCCTTATGATTCACTTCTCTCAATATCTTGGGAAGAGGGTATTTTCTCTTAGGCCCATTTATTTTCCAGATCTGTCTCCTTTTGCAGCTATTTGCCATAGTGAGTCACCTGCAGGATACACCTATCTGCTGTACAAGATCAAGAGTTTGATAGGAGTTTGTGTGTCACACTTCTAAAGTACTAAAAATCTAGCTGAATAGAACCTTGCTAAGTCCTATTTTTTCAGAGATGTGATCATCTGATTCACAGATGTTCTTCTTCTGTTCTCTGGCCAGTGAACAAAAGAGTTTAAAAACTTGAGGGTATGATACATAGGTTGCTCAGTGACAGTTGTTCATTAGTTTCAACTTAAAATAATGAGATTCCTCTGGCAGCTAAAATGTGCCACCTTTACACATGACATTTTAATCCATTTTTCTGATAGGAATTTCTGTGGAAATCCACTACTAACGTACTACGTTTGATTAGAATAGCTCATCTAATCTTTCTAATTCATCCATTAGCAATTTTCCCAGGAAGTTATCAAGGCGTAAATATATGATTTCCAACAGTGAGATGAGAAATGAAGAAGCTTAACAACAAGAACAACAACAACAAAACCTTGCCAAGCAAACATTCATGCTACCTCCCACCTGAGCACCAAGAGCTGTTGCTCCCAAAGGGATGGCAGGTCAGAACCCAGCTGGGTAACACAGGGACATTGCTGGACAGGGGCCCATCCCACCATCCCCGAGTGAGGGAGCAGGGCAGGCCTAGAGACAGCAGCCAGGGTCAGCCAAGAGTCCAGATTACCAGACAAGTCCATAGTGAGAAGGAAAAGTCTGTGGCTCTGGGTGCAGACCAGCAGGTCCATGGCCAGACACAGGCATGGATGCAGCAGGAGCTGCAGCTCAAGTGGGGGCAAAGCACTAGAGCCTCAGATCAAGAGCAGCTCCCCAGGAAGGGGACAGCCCTGACTACAGCCTCCCCACTGACCTGTCTGAAGAGCTCTTCCCAAGGTCACCAGCTGCAATGGCCTGGCCTTGAGCTCAGGGAGCGAAACCCACAAGACAAGGGAGGATGTGCTTCGGGCTTCAATACCTGACTGATGGAAAGCATGCCCCCAAGTGGAAGAAGCTACAGCAATGTCGTACTTGAGATATGCTAGAGTGCACCCTTGGAAAAAACATTTTGCTAGCAGATGCGCTCCAGGCCTAGCAGGAAAAGCAGGGAGCTGTGGACAAGCTACTAACACTGCTGTGGTTTTCTCATCCCCCTTCAATCCCCATCCACCAAACTGAATGCAGTAGGCAAAGGTCATAATTTGTACTCCCTCTCCCCTTTTTTAAAACCATATTTTCATTCAATCACTATGCTGAAGGTTACTGTAGAGCATCAGTTGAGTGAAGACCATGTACTTGCATGATGAGCACTTCTGACTACAAATACAGCTAGCTGTCCAGAAACTAGAACATGGAGAATGTATTGCCTTTTGTTCAAATATTCTTTCTGGTCTGGCTTGCAACAAACGCAGTGTTTTCTCCTGAACTATTTCTGCTGATTCATTATTAACTTACTTTGTATTGCAATGTTAAAGTGGAACATGTTTCTTTAACTCTCTTTAAATGAACTACCTTTGTGGCAGTATTTTTATATGGGTCTTTTGATGCCTTTTTAATGGTACATTAAAACTTAATGAATGCTGAGTAACAGTAGAATCCCTATGGAAGCACATATGGTATCTACATTAATACTGAATGAATGCATAATGATCACTAAAATTCCTGTGATTTCCACATGAATCAACAGTGATGAGCCACTTAGTGTTACACTCAATTACATCATGTTTAATTTATGTAGCATTGTTTGGACATTATGTTTAAAATGTCTTTAGTAAATCATTGAGACTCTAATTGAGCCTCCATTTCGGTGACAAATTGCACTGTAAACATTAAATTCATTTTTTTATACAACAATTAATTTATGTTGCAGCCTGCTTGCAAAGGGTCAACAATTTGATATATTCTCACTTCTACTCCCTGAAAAATAGAATCCTAGTATGAAAACAAATTGCAGTCCCTGTTAAATTATTTCTGTTCCCTTAGTTATGCAGCAGCCGGACACTGGCAATGCATTAATTCCCTGAAGTCTAGAAACAATGGCAATACCTCAACTGCTCTATTTGACTGCTGCCAAACAGTTCAGAAGACCTTTTCAGGTCAGCGTATCTTGTCCACATCTATGCAGCAGTCTCAGAAGAGTTCTCCACAATGCCTGCCTTACTGCAGTGTCACACCACCTCCCATGTATTTGGGAGGCCCTTCTAGCACATCCATGACTCACTTGCGGTGCATATATATCACAGCAAGGTGGACCAAGATCTTCTGAAAAGCAACCATGCCACCAGTCTGCCAGAGGTAGCCAAAGAGGTGGTGAGGGAACCTCCACCAAATGCAGACACTGTGTTTCAGCTGTTCTCCCATCCCATGCAGGTCAAGGAAGCAAACACTTATTCCCATGGTGCTGATTACCTAACAGCCTGTGCAGAGGACTATGATCTTGCCTCACTTCTAAAGCAAAAGTCTGAGGACCTACTACCTTACTTCATCTCTCCAGTTCTACCTTGTAATACATTGAACATGGGCAGTTGGTTGCATAGGCCCTGGGGTGAAGGCTCTGTAAAAAGCTCCCAGTGGCAAGAGGATTGTCTGTAGCTGTAGCCATTGAAGCCTTCCACAGTAACTGCTGCTGCAACAGAATTTGGAGTGAAACAGGGCAGAGACTTATCAGAGGATGCTATGCAACACTCCATCTTTCCAGACTGGCTTCACATGAAGACTAAGGATATGCACATATCTGATCACAGTGAAAAATAATACAAGTAAATACACTTTGTAAGGGAAAACTGGAAATAAAATACGCATACTTCAAACCTCCCTAGGAACAGTGAACTTATGCTTGGCTTTCACTTTTTCCTGTCAGGTCCTTCCAGCAGATAAGCTCCTGACACACCGTTTCAGTGGGTGTCTGCCTGAGCTGGCTTTGGAGATGTTCCAAGGCAGGTCTGTACAGATTCATTCATAGAATAAGACTGGGGTTGCCTGTTCTACTCAAACAGCTCAGTTACCTAAAAAGCCACCTGAACTTGTCTGACTTTTGGCAGAGAAGATACCCTCTTCCACTACTCCAGAAGGGATCTTGCACTCTCTGTTCCCTCAAATTGGTCCTTCCTTCCCAGCAGTTCAAGCCAGGAAGGTCTTATCAAGAGTCTTTTTGTCTTTAACATTCTTCCTCAAATAGCTGTTCAAAATACAGTAAGCTTGAGAGGTCTTGGTTTAGGGGAATTTTTAGTTCTGAAAGGTTGTCTAGTCCAGCTGTCTCAACAAGAAGGACTGGGGGGGAAAGAGAACCAGGTTTGGAGACAACATCCTATCAGCAATTTACAAACAAATCTATCAATATATTTTTAGCTTCTGCAAATTCCCTGCATTACCTTCTAGCACTAGGCACTGTATCCAGTTGCTTTAGTTTATAGAGGATTTACCATCGGTGAGTATACAAAACTATCATGTTAATTTGCTGTTCTTTTTGATCTACTATGAGATTACCTGATAACTGGCAAGGCATCTAACAAACAGCTGACCAACAATTTTGTTCGGAGATCTACAGACAACTTTATAATGATAATGATCATAACAATAGCTGCTCTCATTTCTCTGGATTGCTGAAAAATGCAAATTCAGACCTTTAATAATTGCAGCTCAGGCTTTCATTTCTGACAGCAAAGTGAGAGAGGAAAAAAATCTTTCCATCCTAAGAAGCTGTAAAAGAGGCTATCAGCTTCTGTTTTTTAATTATAATTCACTTCATTCTTGTTAGAAGAATTTAATAAATGAAGTATAAGAGAGAAAAGATACTTACGGAGAACCTTTTCATTTTGCTTTAAAAAGTCCTTTTTTGTTTTGTGTTGATCATTTTAATGATTCTGTTCTCATGAATCAGGAATTCTATGCTGTGTAATTTAATTCAGCTTTAATGTGAATTGAATAAAATATTGGCTAGCTTGTTGGATATGATGATAAAATGCATGTACCGCTTAAACAGAGTGTTTGAAATATATAAAATACACTGAAATACACTTCTCTTCAATGTATGCTTAATAGATTTTAGTGATGTAATTATTTCTAATTTGTTATGTAGCTATATATTTTTAGAACCTGCCATGTAGGAATATTTTTTAAAATTAGATGTAATGAGGTTATAGTATCACTATAGCCTTTGGAATAACACCAATAAAAAAAAACAGTACAAGAAAATAATCGAATGCTTGCCTTGAGCTACATGATGACTGTACAAACAGACTTCACAGCAAATTAGATTTCCTTGACTAGTCTTGTGGTTACAGTGATATAATTCATGTTTCATAACTCTGAAGAAATAATGAAGACATTGTAACCAGAAATGTGTCAATTTGAATAAATTTATTATGAATTGCTTTGGTTCTAAAAGCTCCCAATATGTTATAATAGAAGCCTACGTTCTTGCTTGAGAGCCAGCCAAACTATCTGTAGAAAATGGAATGGGTTTTTAACATCTTAACAAATCACTTAATGGTAGATTTTCCCTTCAAATAAACAAAAGCAGAAATGTTCCGAAGGGACTGTGCTAATACAAGAGATTGGCATATACCTTTCTTTTAAAGCCACTTTAAAAGTAGAATCTTTGGAAGCCTTGTATTTAGATGGTGGCCTCTTACTCTCCACAGAAACTCAAAACATTGTTAAAACTGTACATGCATCTTTGCTTGAATCCAAGTTGCAATGAAGCAAAACTCAGCCCATGCAACCATTAACTCTGTTCACCCATTGCTGAACTGCAATTAAATTTGGACTGAATGCCATATTCAGCAGGCTACTTCCAGCTATAGTGCAAAGTAACTTCTCCAACGAAAACCACGCAGGCTGGTGGAATGTAAACTGGGATTTAGTTAAGGCGCCATCTAAAACTTGCACAAAGTACAATTTATCAGTTAGGAAGTTTCATCTATCCCCTTCAGAAACACATCCTGGCTTTAATATGATTTCTTGGTCAGAGGCTTGGTATTGGCCCTGAGTCCATGGCTTGACCACAGGCTAAAACGGGCTTGAGGCCTTGAAGAGTTGCCACAGGAAGGAGAATCCGCAAACTCACTTTGTTAGTTCAAATTTGTTAAGAGATTTTCAATGGGCTGAATTTTTACCAGTAGGCTTTTTGCCAGATCAGATATTGTCTGTTCTCCCACAGCTTGCATAAAGTCAACACAGAAACATAAATCTGCTACAGATTCTTTATCATGTACTGTGGCTAATTCAACAGAAATGTGACTCTGTTTTTTTCCTGCTGTGGAACGGGTACATCATCTTGAGTGATCCACTAGCACAGAAATCCAGTCACGAGAAAGAATACCGACTTTTGTGTCTACTGGGGATTTATGAAAACCTGGACTTTAGGAAAAGGGAATGTATTAGTCCAGTAGTTCTTAGATGACAGAATGAAAGTTCAGGTAGGCTAGAAGTCTGAAAACTCCCATTGCTACTCTTTTACAAAATAAGGTCAAAGAATGTAAAAAAGAAGTGTATTGCTTTCTCATATTTGAGTTATCAGAGAAGTAGAATGGTGTGAGCTAAATTTATGGAACTGACAGACAACACTAAATGCTGAATTTAAAAGGATTGAGTGGCTATAACAATCTTCCTAATTTTGGATGCAATCTCAGTTTGTACTCCTGCTTCCCAAATGCTTCAGATACATCAAATGTTAAATTTCTTTGAAGTCAGGTGCAGATTATTTATGAACTTGTTCAGTGGCCAACATTTTTCTCATTTCCCCTCCCACACCAAAGGAAAAATTTGAAAGACTTTTTAAGTGGAATTTACAGGGTCACTGTTTGTAACACAATTGTCTGGAATTATTTTGTATGTTATTATTAATGTATTGTGTAACATCTCCTTCATAGATACATAAAAGTGAACTAGAAGGTTGCTTACATTCAGTGTTAAGAAATTGTTCTATTTGTCATGGTAAAATTAGGACAATTAGAAAAAAAAAATCACTTCTTAAATGAAGTACAGTAGCTACTAAATAAGTCCAGAGCACAGCTTCAGTAAACATGAAATCAAAGGAAAAGGTACTTTTTTTCCCAGCTCAAAGGAAAATCACATTTTGGACCAGATTAAAGTCGACTTATTGTCAGGAGTACTGAAGTATTAATACATTTTACCTTTTTTATTTTTAGAAACAAGAAACCTTCATTATAGTCACAAAGAAGGACGGCCTGATTGTTAGAGCACTAATTTTGGACTCAGACTCTGCCTTCCTTACTCAGCCACAAATTCCATTAGATCTTGAGAAAAATCACTTAGCAAATTAATTGCATTGTCTAATTTTCAACAGCTAACTGAGATGCTTAAGTCAGAAGACTGTTCTCCCCAGGCTTCCCATGTAGTCAGAGGAAACAAAAAGTTATTCTGGGATGGTTGTCAGCACTAAAACCCCTATGTGTTTTTTAGTTGACCTCTGGAGTCTTCTGTTTCTCTCCATGGGAGTTCTATGCCTCTATGTTAAATGGCCAACCTAATTTGGTGTAGCATCTGCAGTCAGGTACTCTGAATAACCCACTTAGGGTTAATTTTTAAACATGTTCAGGCACATAAAGATGCAAACATTTACTCATCCATATGAACGGCATAAATACATTAAAATGTTAGGTGCACTAATGTTGTGATAATTAGGTTCATAAGTGCTGAGATTGTCATTGTTAGATAGGGTTCCTGAATTAAAGACATTTGCATTAATAACCTTTTAATATAATAACTTCCAAGTAGTCAGCACAATGCTTTTAAAACATGAACGGTAGGTTGGTTTTTCAAAGCTTTATTGAATACTCACTCCCTGAATATAGATTTCTTGGAAAAACTCTAGAGACAGAGCAAATGCCTCTTCTCTGTGTAAACCCTGTGGGACTAATTCACTCCAAAGAGTACTAAATGTCCTACCAGGTGATGTATTAAAATGGTGGCAGATATGTTATCACACTTACTTAAGGCACTACCTTAGGAATTCCAGCTGGCCAGAAAAACATTTGTTTGTTTTACTTTCTGTCATTTGGGAGGAACGTAATGACCCCATCATTAAGGTTCAGCAGAGCTTTCCAATTCAGAGCCCATTTTCAAGACATTCTAAATTGCATATGCACAGATAGATTGATTTGGAATTTGCTTTGTTCAATCAGGGCTGGTGCAAATTTGGGTGTGCAAATCTGGGCTAAGTTATTCTAGTGATTTTGGAAGAGAAAAATTCCTTTTCCCCTCACATGTATGCAGATATGCATACAATTGCATTTTAAAATGCTTACTATTCCCAGAATTAGAGAAAAATCTCCTTAAATCTAATGACAGCTTCCAAAACCCAATTTCAGAATTCAGTATGTCTGAAGCTACTAGNATCAACCAGCACCACCGGGCCCTTTTCCACCAGGCAGTTCTCCAGCCACTCTTCCCCAAGCCTGTAGTGTTGCATGGGGTTGTTGTGACCAAAGTGCAGGACGAGGCACTTGGCCTTATTGAACCTCATACAATTGGCTTTGGCCCATTGATCCAGCCTGTCCAGATCCCTCTGCAGAGCCTTCCTGTCCTTTGTTTCCTAAAGTCATGGATATTCTATTGTGAGCTGTATGTTACAGAAGCAGAAAAGAAACAATATGAGTGAAATTCAGATGCTAAATACAAGTGTCTGGTGCCATATTTAATGTCCAAGGATATCGGAAATACCCACACTGGGCTGTCACATGTGCCACAGGATGAACAGGAAACCCATGCCTTCTTAGGGCATGGTAGAATACGTACCTAAATTGGTATTAGATGCCTGCATTTAGGCAAAGAAATCTCTATACATCAATTTTTCAAAATACAGAATTTATTTTGTGTTTGAATTTCATGTATCAGTGTTGTACTCTGATAAAAAAAAGTGGAATGCTGCCTGCCTTGTGTCTGACCAGGCATGTTGTTTCTTTTTGCCCAAAATAACTCTACATCTCTCTTCCTCTTTGCATATATCTGGAGACTCTGACTGTGCTTTTTCTGGTACTATTGCTTCAGTGTCCTTGCCAGCAGGTCAGAAATGGCTGAGACTTATGAGTGGTGTGGCTGTTTGTGAAAACTCATTTTAGCTATACATTTCTTGGGTTTTTGTTTGTGTGTGTGTGTGTGTTTGTTTGTTTTAATGCTTGTATTTTGTTTCTCACCCTGCAAAATTACTGGTGTTAAAGGATCTTGAATCTGAGTTCCCAACTCATATTATGGAAACTGAACTTCTGTGTGCTGGATAAACACAAGGAGTACCAGATAGCATATCACCTGCACCCTCCCCTCCATAATAATTACATGTTTATGTGCAGTATTCTGAAGGTATATAAGGTCAGAAATTTGTTCTTTGTGTAGGACAGAGTTCCAGAAAAAGGGCTATAAAAACTGTCAGCAGGACTCTTCTCATGAAACATCACCTGTTTAATTTATCTAAATGTTTTATCACTTAGGTGATCTTTAAAGTTGTCCACTCTTCATGGTTGTTATTTCAGAGGAACTAAAGAAGCATTAATTATGACAAATATTTACAAGGGATTAATAAGAACAGAGAAATATATTAAAAGAAAAATGTTTCTTCCATTACAATACTATCATTACAAATGTTTGGCACTGCTAATATCAGTTCCCTGAGGCTTGTCAATTCACTTCCACAGGTAACTGCAGCAGTATATTATGCAGTTCATTCATCCAGAACTACCCAGAAGATTACATCTAGTCCAACAGATTTAGACCCATTAGATGGAGACCTAGTCACTGTAATCCATACATATAGAATATTCACCCTGGACTATTACAGTTTGCTCTAGGAAGGAACTCTGTGCCTTACAGAAGCTCCAGGTTGGCCAGTGCAGATCTCATCACCTAATAGTTTACTACAGATGCTGCTGAATGATGGATTTCCTGCAGCCTTAGTGTGAGGGAGCAGAACCCAGTGAACCCTATGCTGAACCTAATTATTTGTTTTTAGCTACAATGACTGTTCGGAAATCCTAAGCTCTTGATTTGATTTGATATGAAAGGTATCATTCTCAAAACTCTGCACAGAATTTAATTCTGTTCTTGTGTTACAGTTCAAGGCAAAATTCCAGCAGGGGAATGTTCTGGGCTGAGGACAAAGCTCTCACATGGAATCACAGAACTTGCTATTGAAATAGCAAACACTGTTGTCAAAGCTAGCAATAAAATCCATCCGTCTACTCAAGTTTCTTACCAAAGTATGCTAAATTACTCGTGCTTTTCAATAGGTAAAAAATCCCAAGCCCAACCCAAACAACAACAAAAAACACAGTGCAAATCTGCTTCTTGACAGTAAGTGCAGAAAAGGAAAATTAAGTCAGGGAAACACCAGACTATTACTGTGCCGTGGTTTGTGTAAGAGCACACAGAGGGAGTTTCAGAAAAGCAGCTTCTGGGAATGACTGAGACCGGAGGTGCTGATTTAATCCCTTGGAACCTTTTCCTCATCTGCAATAAAAGATACGCATTTTAACAGTAATTCTAAACTTAACATTCAATGTGAGGTATAATAATAGCAAGACTCCTCACAAAACATTCAATCACAGATAATTTTCAAAGAGTTATGCACCACTGCCAAGACGTTAGCTAGTGATATCTCTACTTGTGCTCATTGGATAAATCTGGCTCTCATGAAGTACTGCCCAAACAGATGGGCCAGTTTTCAAAGTTAAATATGGGCTTTTGAAATGCTCAAGAAGGAGCAAGAATGCACAGCTCATTGTATCGGGACCATAATATGTGTTCAACGTATTCTAAGTACATTGAGATAATAAATACACCTAAATTACAAAGTCAGGCTTATATCTTGGCCCACGCCTTTTTTACCGAACAAATAACTTTTTTTTTTTTTTTTTTTTAAATAAGGTGATGCTCTGTATCATTACAATTGATGCCATTTATTTTGGGGTGCTTGTAGA
Source organism: Scopus umbretta (assembly GCA_013400535.1). Taxonomy (NCBI): domain Eukaryota; kingdom Metazoa; phylum Chordata; class Aves; order Pelecaniformes; family Scopidae; genus Scopus; species Scopus umbretta. Next base: position 12,068 of record VZTL01023252.1, on the reverse strand, counting down.
GAAACATTGTATTGGGAGACAAGACTTAGGCCCAGTTATAGCCTTGCCCTGGAAAAACTAGCAACTTCCATGGCTTCAATCTAGTACTTCAGTAGAGATAATTCTTTTCTCTGCTACTGCAGCTATCACAGAAGATGGTGTAAAGGTATGATATTAGTTCTCTTAGCGTAACCATCTTTAAGAAATGATAATGAAGCTTTTTATGGTGAAGGCATTATACATATAAAACCACATTGAAAATATGTTGATAAAAGCAAGGGGGGATGTGTGGAAAGGTGAATAAAAAAAATCCAACAAAAACCCTCTACAGTTTTCAGACATAATCACAGATAGTTCAAATTTTTTAAACCTTCACTTTGTCAGTAATAACTGTGAAAGTTTACTCTAATTAAAGGCATAATTTTGTCACATTAATCAAGTGCTGTGGTTCTAAATAGCACACAGGCTTTCGAGAACTGGAGAGCTTGATTTTCTGGAAGTGGGGTGCATACTGAGTAGCTTAAATCTGTTGGCGTTTTTCTAAATATATATTTTTAATTTTACTTGATAAACACCTGGAGCTGATTAGGTCTAACAAAGATTAAATTAAAAGAGAAAACAAAACTGCTGAGCTGAGGATTGAAGAATGGCCAGAAATTTAGTTTTAGGGAAATAGAAGTCTTAGAACAAGGACCACTGTGCTGCAGAAGCATAGCAAGTATCAAAAACCAGACTAGGCAGCTTAGGTGTATTTATGATAAAAAGGAAGCCAAGTCACACAGCTCAACAAATATTTTGGTGCCAGGATTTAGCAGAAATCTGCTAGCCTTTTAATATCAACACTATTAATTGTCCAGAGATTACTGGGTTTGTACTTGTTCAAAGAAAGAGTTAAAAAAGGTTACACTTGAACAGAGTCTACGTCAAATGCTCTCAGGTATCTCTAGCAAGGCTCAGGCAATCTTTTTTATCCTTTCAGTTGTTTACAAGGAGAGACAGTAAGTCAGGAGAAACTTTAGTTTCACATTCTCACCAATGCACCATTTCCAATGCTACACTGGAACAATCGCATAGGTCTTTCTGTGCCTCTGTTTTCCAAGGACTGTATTTTTCTCATACAATGCTATTCCCACTGAAAGCAGCAAGCATCAGGACTGACTACAAGAAGTAGAAAAAAAATTAAGTCAATCTGTTTCTTAAATTACTACACTCAAGTGAAATTATAACAGCATTACATTTTTTTATTGATCTTTCCTACAAGTGGCATTTTTGCTGTCACGACTCATTAGAATCCTAGTAAAGTTATTTTGAAACATAGAAGTATTTAATCTATTTGCTAATATTCCTTCTAATTGTTTTTTCTTTGCCTGCCATTTTAAAACAATTACATGACTAAGCCAAAGACACAGAAACGTACCACGTATGTCAGCATGCAGCTACGTAACAAGTTGCACAGACTGGGTGAAAATCAAAACATAGTTTTTGTGGCTGAACTTTTAAAATACTGATTAATATCAGCATACAATTGTCACTTGAAGGTTTTTATCTCCTCCCGACCTCAGTTTTCTACCTAGAGCACCCACACCAGTCGTACTTCCTTCTATTCTTTTGAAGACAGTGAGGTTTAACATGCCGCATTTATGCCAGTGAATCAATTAGGCAAAAACAGTGGTCTGGTCTCTTGCAACTGTGTAAAAACATAGCTGCTCGCAAACAACAAGCAAATCCAGTCAATCATCTGACACTGTAAAATTCCAGATATGTTTGCCAGTCTCTGTACATAAGAATTGTTAATCAACTTGGACTTGCACTTCTGCTGTCAGCATAACAGAGAATAAGCTGTTCAGAGGACAAGGAATGCCTCATTTCATTGAAAATAAATGTCCTGCAAAATCATCCATGACTCAGCCAAAATGAAAACTGTGAGTATTGCTTCTATGTCAGAAAAATCTTTCTCCAGAATTGAAATTTTGGCTTGTGTGCAAGGATTTCATTGGTGGGTTCAAGAAAACAGCAAAGCACGCATGTCCCAAAACATTCCTGCGTTTTCACCAGCCTGACACCTCAGTTACTGCCCCTGCGTACGCCAAGCACAGTCAGCAGGCTTCTACATACAGCTGTTTCTACCAGGGGCTGAGCTGAGCTTGAATTATTTGACTTTCTATCAAACTGACCGCCTTACACGACCCTACCCACTCTGCCTGGGGGCCGCCAAACCGTTCTTCCTACAGGGAGGCGGCATTTTTATTTTGCAACAGGATGCACACCGGTAGGGACGGCCACGGAATCACCACACAGGACTTGGCATACACAGAGCATGGCTGGAGCTGGCTTCCTCAGCGGCGCAGGCTGCTGTGGAGGAGCTCAAGGAACGAGGAAAAACCTTTCCACTTTCCGCTCCCATCGGAGCTCTGCCTGAACCCGAGTCCTGGGCCCAGCTGGGAACCCAGCCTCCCCGCGAGCAGCGCGTTCGGCACACAGGTAACAACAGGTCTGTCCCCCGGCCTCGTTCGCTCCTTATTTCGCCCAGGCACAACCATAAATTCCCGGCCTCGCAGAGGGATGGGGCAGCTTCGTTAAGGATTCGTCAGGCGCCCAGGCAAGCGCCAGGCCCGTCCGGCGGTGCGCGGCCGGGCCCCGCTGCGCACCGCTGCGCCAGGGCCCGCCGCTGCCC